>CAJNYU010000357.1:0-70949 GCA_905331475.1 Rotaria socialis | reverse complement strand
AAGTTCGTTTTCTATTCATTCTTTTCAATTGGGTTGAAATACTCGTCTTTTTAAATTTTAGGTTGGAAAATTAACGCAAGTACCATTAGTATTACTTTGTAATTCATGTGTTTTATTAGTGTAAGTTTTGTGGTAGTTCGTTAACATGAGTTCAGTTTATCAGGAAAAACACCAGCCAAGAAAACAGGTTGAAGAAGGATCATTCAAGAGAACTAACAATAGAATAAATGAATAACAAGAACCAGACCTCGAAACTGGCAGCCGGCTTGGCCCAACAAGACTCCTCTTTCGAGCCGATGAGCTAAAGTTTTTTTGTTGGGCCGCTCAGTCCCACGTTTAATGTTTTTTTTTCTAGTTTCTATCGAAATTTATACCTGTATAAACGATAGAAATCACTAAAAACGTTTCATGATAGAAAAATTGAAGATCTTCAATCCGACGAATATAATAAACAAATCATAGTAATCGCTTAAAATGATTGTATCTATCGTCCACATGTAGTGTTCTATAGTCTATCAACTACGTTAATTACTGCGAGGGATCTGATCGACAGAAACAAATTTGTCGAAAACAAACCATCATTGAGAATAGTAAACGTAAATAACTCTTTATCTAACTGTTTAATTTTGATTAACGAGCAAATTTATGGAAGTCATGACAGTTTTTGAAAGCAGAGCAGTCCTATGAGCTTTGTGCCATTTTCTTGTGAGAGAGGGCTTTTCTCGATTTTGACTATCTAATGAGATAGCACGTTATCAAAAATAATGTGACACGAAAAACATTTTCATATCGAAAGTTTGAAGAACTGACTAGTTCAGTTGTACGTAACAGCCAATTTTCTCACTAAAGAATAAGCCTACCCTCGAAACTTTAGATATCAAAGCTTTTTATTCGCGCACGCAGGCTATTTTCAATTGCGTTCGGCTTCAGTAGATGGTTAAAAGTGAAAAGACTTATTCAAAAATATGGTGCACTTTGCATGGGTTTATCCCAATAAAAAAATTTGTGCCAAAGGACGTCGAGTTGTGTATAATGATCATTATTGAGTTCAAAGAGATTTCAGCATGTTCTGTTTATTCATTTGACTCAAAGAGGAAATCAATTTATCTCGTATGTTGTGTGCTGCAACCGAGTCGAGTACTCAAATCGGACCGGGAGCATGCTCATGTGACGAAAATCGTCGTGATTTTTATGACATGGGCTGTTCCGAGTACGAATCTACCGGATGGGTTCGGGCGCCGAGTATAGATAAAAATATACGGTTGAGCCCCCACCCCCCAGGAAAAGAGCTTACCCGACCCGACAACTAGTGACATATCATTATACTACAATATTTTACTTTCAGAAAATTGCTATCTATACATAACGCGGTAATAACATATTAGTAATGATTCGATCATAGTGAAATGATTCATTATAAGGGGAGCACCACATTCTTCTTTTTCTTTAAATTTTATATTGAACAATTTTCAATGAACATTGTGAATGAGAAATAAATTGTAACTTTTTGATCGCATTTTTTATTATTTTTCCGATTCATAGTACCTGTGCAGGACACTACTCGTATGGACTTTACTTTAACTATGAGAATTACCGAAGTGATCTTCGAATTCTATTGGGAAAAAGTTCTTTGGAAAAGAGATATCGTTCGAGCTCGGGCCGAGTCAGACTGGACCAAAGTTGAATCGGACTGGGTTGGGCCAGAAAAAATCGACCCGTTTCGGAGCCTAACAAGAACATACACACAGAGAGAGATAAACAGTAAGAGGAAAGGAAAAAATATATCAAGAAATAATACGACGTAATTAATAGAGAATATACTGGCAACAAAATGACCTAGACTAAAAGGAAACATATCAAGAAATGACATTACATAATTCACAGAGAAAATGTTCTATGTCTGATGAAATACATTCATTGGATAAATTCTTAACAGTTAGATGATGAACATTATTCACAAATACTTAATTTATTGTGGGAACTTTATTAAATTGTAATGAAGAATTAGCTGCTTGTGCTAATACGATAAAAAGAAAAGAATTTTTTTTTGTTTTTAATAAAAATTGTCTTTTCCAGCAGCAATTATTATTCTAGCAGTTGTCCGTACTGGTTATTTAGTTGATGCTTTATTTCATGTAGAAATAGAAAATTCTTTCGCATTTATTCGTTATAATGCAATATTTAAATTTCAAGCATTATGGTATTTTCGTTATCACTTTTAGAGTCGATTGTAAGTAGACACATTCAATGATGAAGGTAAAATAGAAGAAGTTATATGTGTGATTTTTATGTATTATAAAATAAATAAATAAAATTTTGTTCTGAATTGTCTAATTTAGCGAGCTGCTGTTACAGCAAATAAAGCACAAAAACAAACACCAATAAGAATTAATTCATTCAGACTAATGACTGATGAAACAAGTAAACGTGTAGCAAGAGAAAATTTTGTTATTTCAACTGTGTCAATGAGCCAATTAGCTTCATCTGAACCATTTACGTCAATCGAGAGATGACGAAGAAGTATGATTTCATTTAGTTTTTTTATTTTGGAAAATATAATTGAAAATATCGGTTTTTTTAAGTGCATACAGATGATGATCAATTTGTTAAAACGAGTATTCAAATACGTCAAGTGCAAGGAACATTCCCTTCATCATTCTGTACAGCTGTGTATCTTGCTATTGAAATGTTAGAAGATGAAGAAACATTTGAAAAGTATTAGTAGTTTATCGCTTTTATCTATTTATCATAAGGAGGATGGAGAGAAGATTTTTAATAAAATACGTTGCGAGTAAGCGGGAAGATAGACTTCGACGAACATCGTCTCTGTAGTCTTACAAAGAAAACCATATGTTCAAGTTATCTTCTTTCCATAGATTCAAGTTGTTTACTATTTAGAAAAAGTCTCATTTTTCAACTTACGCATTTACCTAGACATGTACCGAGCCTCTCGGTCTCAATTTCAATCAGTTACATCGTCACTGCCAATCTCAGAATAGTCTCTGAAGAGCTTTATTCTAAAGATCCATTTCTCCATTGTTTTCATGCTTCTTAGAGAACCTTACATTTCCATTTTATTTTAATTAAATTTTTCTCACGAAATATGATGAGAAAATGTTAATTCTTCTCTATTATTTAGTGTCTGAAGCAGCTCGAAAACCGTTCTAAACATGTTTAGTTGATGAACCAAAATTATTAATTCGTTTTTTCTTTGAAAAACTTTCTCACAAAGAACATCATGTAAGTATTTTTCGTAGTTAAATATAAATTTAAATAAATGTGGAAACTTCGGATTTCATCCGAAAGTTATGTGTACTGCAAAAAGTGCATGGGATATATGAGTCATTCTAGAATGTCTGAACACCAAAATTATCATGAGAAACTAGGCAATTTGATTTCTGGATGCAGTTTTTGTGCATTTTGAGACGTTTTTCAGGCGATGCTTCATCAGAAAGCTACGGTTTAGCTCAAAACCAATATCAGATTCGGAATCAGCGTTAAAAACCGAGTCGATTTATATATGTTGTGAATAATTCTGAGAAAGATTTATTTTTTGAAAAAAATTCCCTGTACTCCTCCTCAGGGATGGCCTGGTCAAAAATGACAATTTTTTCGATAACTCAACCATTTCTTGAGGGATTCTTCTCATCTTCGAACTCGACTGAAATATTCATGAGATTGAACTGTGTGGAAAATTTCATCACGATCTGACTCTCCTTTCGCAAGTTATCGTGCCTACGGCCGGACGGCCGGACACACTGACCGGTTCTAGAGTGTACTCACTTTTTGAGTACACAAAAAGGCTTTCTTTTTCAATATTAGGTAAAATTTCTTTAAAGTATTTGTCGTCTTGAGATATTTTTAGCTGGTATTTAACCATAATTTGCTCATGCAGTATTTAACTATGTGCTTGGTTTATTAATGAGTATGGTACGTTCACCACTTGATAGTTCACAAGAATTAATTATACTTGGTCTTGCATTCTTATGGCAGATAGTTTCCTACTTACATGGTCTTGTTTTAAAAGATTTTAAACGAAACAACTGGTAATACTCCATCAACTAGAAAGTTATTATACATCGTCCAGCTTTTAAACGAATTTCAAGACAAGCAATTATACAAGAAGATACACAATTTAGTAATGCTTTACAAGAAGCACTGGATTTGTTTTGGTATATCTGATTCAAAATGTGACTGATATTGTTTGACTGACGGTAAAACTCAATAAATACATTTACCGAATCCTTATGTAAGAGATTTTTTGTTTTTTCGTTGAAATATTTATCCACAATTATCATTAATGTATATGGATTTTTAAAAAATCACAACGACAATTTGAATCTATATCGATTTATGTAAAAACAAGAGAATTATCTAAAGTTTTGCTCGATATTTACTTGAAAATACACCATATAATCAAATACATAATTGTGTTACTTTTTTCGTGATGAACTTAGAAGTCCATCATTTCCACGAAAAACATTAGAATCCGATTTTATTGATATACAATAATATCTAATAAAGAACTATTTAGTTTACATATGTTGCATAAATATAATTGGCAAGTTCAATAAAATAATAAAATCATTGTTGAAACTATTTTTCTATTGATCTATTTAAGTATAAAATTAGTTTGATATTTATTTTTCAATATGGATGGTAAAACAACAACAACAACATGGGATATAACGGTATTTCTAAATGTAACCAATGGTACATTTATATTACATCGTGAAGATGTTGCTATGTTACGTTTCTATCTTGCAGCTTATATTAGTACAACTAAACATTTTCGACATATATTTGCTACAAATGGGTTAGTAAAATAATATATGTAATATCGAAAAACAATTTTTTTTTAAATTTTAGTCATCCATTAATAATGCTAACATTTCTGCGTGTTTATTCAAATATTCAATTGAATCCAATGTTAAAACGATCTATTAAATATTATTGCAGATATTGTTTTTACATTACATCGTATACTATTTATATTACAAATCATTGTTAGTCGATCTCAAATACTTGATTATGATGAACAAGCTGATGGTATACTGATACAAATAAAATTTAACCAATGAATTTATTTCACTTATTAATTGCATTAGAACACACAAGTGTTGATGCTATGCAGGATGATTCAATATTAGAATGAATTAAAGATCATACACCACATAAAACAATCATAACACCAACAATAATGCTTGTTGCAAATTTAACTGCTATTGCAGCACTTGGTCAACGAAATAACGGGTGGGCCATAAAGAATGTCACCCTCAGTGTTTTTGGAATATCTCGCTCAAATTGTGGCGTAGATATTGCAGTGTTTTTCCAAAAGGTAGCCCGTGCAATTCTCTACAAAACCTAGTGAAAAGAGCTGTTCGAACGATTAACTATGGAAGTATATCCAGTCAACATTGCAATGCCCCAAAATGGCGCACTTTCAAATGCACCTTTTTAGAAAATGAATTATTTCATTTCTACTAGAAAATTAGATACGAAACCCAATTCTAATGCTAGTTTTCTGTGTTGTCGAGTGTACTTTTTCTAACAAAGCTTCAAAGAAGTATCCAGATACGTTTACACGGTTTCAGTGGTCAGTCTGCTTCAAAAAAATGCGTTGGAATCATTGATCGTTCGTATTATGCACCTCAAGCACTGCAGCAAATTATTTTACACCATTCTGTTCGTAGCGATATGATAGAGAAAACGTCTTCCTTCAACCTAGTACTAAATTTGAATATGTAATAATTTTCCACTTATGATAACAAAATTGAAATCGCGATGAAACTTAATGGAGGATTCTCATAACGTGAACAGAGGGGAGCAAAGAAAGGGTTTTGTTCGAGTAAATTAAGAATATGTCAAAAAAGGTATTCGTTGAACCAATAGAACTTTTCAAGGGCTACAAAATGGCCTATTAAGCCTGTTTATATGGGGTCGACAGAGCGGCGCGAAATCGTTAATATGAACACGAGTGCTGTGAAAGTGCGCCATTTTGGGGCATTGCAATGTTGACTGGATATACTTCCATAGTTAATCGTTCGAACAGCTCTTTTCACTAGGTTTTGTAGAGAATTGCACGGGCTACCTTTTGGAAAAACACTGCAATATCTACGCCACAATTTGAGCGAGATATTCCAAAAACACTGAGGGTGACATTCGTTATGGCCCACCCGTTATGATTGCACCAGTAACGATAAAAACTTCATTTTTTTCTTATACAGACGATGACACGATTTTTACTGTACTTAATTGTATTGATTTTTGTGTTACTGTTGGTAAGTTGTATATAGAAACATGATCACTAGAAAAAGAGAAATATTTTATAGTTGCCTATGTACCGAATTCAACTCGATCATTACAATTGCTTGATGTAATAGATTTATCATTACCAAAACATTTAGAATATTTAAAAGATCGTACAAATAAAAATAATTCGAAAAACCACGATCGTGAAGAACTTAAAATAATTGAAAAATTATCAACTACTATAAAAAAAACAGTGGTTAGTTCATCAAGAATCTTTAACACAAATATTTGTTGAACCAAAACACGATATATTAATAGGTGAAAGCTATAAAGATTCATTTGGTTCAAGTCATTCGCCGCCAATTGTACTTGGTGAAGATTCAATGACGTAAAAAATATCAGTTACTACTTTAGTTGTTTTATTGATGAGCGAAATAAAAATAAAGCTCACTATGATGATTAACATAAGCAATCATCTGAAATTCATTGGTCATGTGATACACTTCTTTCTGTGATATCAACATCTGTTCATTTTTCTACACAACATTTACATTAATTAATGATCCCACAATATGTATGCCGGAATTACTTGATGCAAAATCTCATGCATATCTTACTAATATAGCACATACATTAATTTAATTAGATGGGTATAATCCAATATCAATATCATATTGATGTATTCAAATTATTGTGCAAAACCATTAAAATGGATTAATTAGAGTCAAGGACAATGCGCGATCAGTATTAAATCTTTTATTTAGACGTATTAATCGAATATTTAAAAAACCATTGATAAAGTAAAGATTCAAATTTATTATTTTTAGCGTGGTTTTGATTAGGAAGTAACAGCAAAGATATTATATGGAATTCAGTTAACTATTAACCGCCATTCATGTATTACTTATTTTTCTAATCTTAAAGTATAAATATGAAATATCATTTTGTTTTCCGTTTCTATCTATTTTATTTCTATTGAATTAGGCATTAGTTTTCGGGTTGTATTGCACTTGTATTAAAGGAAAATATATCAGAATCAAGTCATAGTGTACCACGTTTGCATGCATTGGCATTTCCAAACATATTTTCTAGGGCAGTTATTAAACTTGTCGAAAGATATTTATTAACTATTAAAGTAAATGAGTAATTGAAAATGTTTGATGTTAATTTTTGTTTTCTTTCTTTGTTTGTTAGTTAGAATCAACCAAATTTAAAAGCATTAACTGGTAATAGTTGAACATTTCCAATTGTTCCATCGACAATAAATTATTGATTACGTTTTATTTTACCAATTGTATTAAAATCATTCTAATTGTATTATTTTTCTTTCAGGTGCGCTTTTCTATATATAGATGTCGATAATAAGAAATGTATTCGTTGCTGATAGGACGAGAAAATGACCACTTTTGTCTGATGTGTGAAACAGATAAATTTTTGATGAAATAAATTATTAATTTTCTTCTTTATTAAACACATTTCTTGAAATAATAAAAGTTAAACAGTATTTAGTTGAATAGTTGTAGTATCTATCAAAGAAAATCGAACGTACTCTACTTGTAGAACAAATTTGCGTTATTATTATAGATAAAACTAACATGGGTGTTTTTAATCGATTTTATTTTCTGGGTAAACCATTAGCTCTTTGTGGCACTGCTGGCTTTCTATGGGCACAATTAAATAATGACAACGATATCGATAAAGAAAAATTAAAATTAACTATCAATCAAGCTGATCTTATTTGCCAAGGATTTAAAGAGAAACAAGGAATTCCAGGTGATATATAATTATTTCTAAGAAAAAACAACTTTTGTTTTCGTTTCATTGTCATAATTAGGTGTTAGTATCGGTGTAACAATGCATGGCTCATTTGTGTGGAGAAAAGGTTATGGCCTAGCTGATATTGAACAACGAGTTCCATGTACGCCTGATACAGTTATGCGTATTGCAAGTATTAGCAAAACATTTACAGCTACACTCGCAGCACAATTTGTAGAAAAAGGAAAATTGAATTGGAATGATAAAATTGATAAATATCATCCTGATTTACCAAAATTTTTATTTGAAAATGTACCTGTTTCAATTACTGTTCGTCAATTAGCTTCACATACAAGGTAAACCAATAGATTTATATCACTGCAAGATCTTTTACCTTTTGTAAAAACTTGTTTCTGTTTATCATAGTGGTATTCGTCACTATTGGAAAAAAGGTGATCCAGAAACAGATGCTGAATTCAATCTTCCAGAGTATTATATAGCTCGTCCATTTCCAACCGTAACTGAATCTCTATCACTCTTCGTTAATGATGAATTATTGCACAAGCCTGGTACAACATGGCTGTATACAACGCATGGTTATACATTATTAAGTGCTATATTAGAACGTATTTCAGATGATAAACATTCATATGCTGAACTTCTCAATGATTTAATTACTAAACAACTTGATTTACGTAATACAAAACTTGAATATCCAGACGAAATTGTACCGAATCGAAGTCGTTATTATTGGCGTCGGTCATTAAAAGAAGGTTTAAGAAATGTTGCCTATGTTGATTTATCATATAAATGGGCAGGTGGTGGAATACTATCAAATGTAACTGATCTTCTTCTTTATGCTAATAATCTTTTACAATGTCGTCAAACAAAATTAGTAAGTTCTGACAGCAATAAGCAATTATTGAAAAGTGAAACCATTCGAGAATTATGGTCACCAATAGTGGCAACAAATAGAAAAAATACTTCTTATGGTTTAGGATGGATGATTGCGAAAGAACAACCATCTTCTATCAATCAATGTAGTATCCCATCTCATATTTATCATACAGGTGGTGCTGTTGGAGCGACATCAATAATTCTTATCATTCCATGTTCAAATAATTGTTCGAATCCTCGTTGTGGTATATGTATATCTATTTTAACAAATCTTCAAAGTGCTCGAGAAATTTATCAAACCGCATTAGACATTGCTTTACTTTTTCGTCATGTTTCATCGTGTTCGAATGACTCTAAACTGTGATGTTTGCTTTTAAAATTTTATTTATCAATTTTGTATTACATTCATGTGACCTCTAATCTTCGACTTTTCTAAATAACAATATTCAAACTTCAGTACGAAAAATAGCCTTTCGTGTTGTTCAATATGCCTATGAATATGTTGTAACTGTTGAGAAATGTCAAGAGCACCAATGACAAATTGCTTTTTAGTCTTAAAAATTACATATGGAATATATTACAAGACGAATAGAACTTTTTCTTTTTTTATTGTGGAAAAAACAAAAGGTTAATTATCCAATCTTTTTTTCAATAGAAAAGTCAAAAAGCTTAATATCAGCTCTTACTTTACATAAATTGACATTAATCTAACCATATTTTATCGAATGAATAGGTGTCAACAGATGTCAAAGGCATTACAAGTTATTATCAAGAGCACATATTGATAGATGATAAGAGAAGAAAAAAGTTGTCAATCAGTCTACTTCTTTTTTTATACCGCAAAACATTTTTTCACTAATGTTGTTTGCTTGATTCTAATATTGATCATCGTGTACAAGTTTTATCTTAAAATTAATATTTATATGGAAGAGAAATACATATTGATTATTTGCTTGCATGAACATATGAAGAGCAGTAAAGGAAAAAGGAACCGGAAACAGTTTGCTAGCTCCGGAACCGAAGCCAGTAATGTTAGGAACGATCATAGAATTATTTTCTTTTTTCCTTAGGTTCAATTTAGTCTTGCAACTATTTTCTCTAATGAGGTCAGTAAATCTTCGAACAATAAATTCTATTGGGAAATAACAGAAAAAAACAAATGATTATTTTCATATACAATTGAAGATCTAGTGATGTATCATCAGTTGATTGTTGAACACGATGGTTCTATCATTTCTTGTTTCTTTTTCTGGCTAATTGAACATGATCTTTTTAAAAATAATCTCAATTTAGTATGAACAATCGTTTTTTTTCCTTGATCCGTTTTTTGTTAGTGTTCACCAGAAGAAAGTTCAAATACCCATCTAAGCTATGTTTAATGAATTCGAAATCATGTACTTTGAAAAAGGATCATCTTTGGTTTCCGTTCATACACGCTCATCTCCGAGAATCTATTCCGTTTAGAGAATAGAAAAGAGTAACACTACTTATCGTACGTTACTTATCAAAAATTGAACTGACTTTTTGCTTTAATTTTGCTCCAGTCAATATGTTTGTGTCGGAAGCGAAAATGAGAATGAGATAAAAAAAAGCAAAGCTCAGCCAAGATAACGCGAAAGAATCATGTTAGCAACGCCTTATCGTTCCATTATGAAAAATAGAAAAAAAATATTAGATGTAAGCAGTTTTTCTCCTATTCTTTTACTGTCTCAGAGAGCTAGTGTCTAATCAATGACTCAACTTTTCTACATGACTGCAGTTGATAGGAGAGAGGCAGAGAGCGCGATGCATAGAGGATACTGAGAGTATGGGGAAAAAACCGAGCCTTCATCAGGCATAAATTTAGAGAAGAAAAAAAAGAAGAAAATGAAGAAATAGAACAACGACGAAGAAGAACTCCTCAGTATTCAGAAACACATAGCTAAAACGAGAAAGAAAAGAAAATGATGCTGTTGGCGATGATGACTCGTTGAGCACAAGAAAAAGGAAACGCAACTGCTGTTATTCTACAAAAAAAATTTACCATCACTTAAAGTTCCATATATCGCATTGTTGTAAGCGGTCGGATAAGAAGTAGAACAAAAGGTAAATGTTGTTATTCAGTGACTTGAAAAAATATTTACAACTAAAATTCATTTTTTTTTGCTTTCGATCAATAATAGAAGTTTGAGTTTTACACATTACACAATGCTGAAAAATATTCCATGTTGGGAACAATGTACTATATTGCTAATATATATGTTTTTATTGATTGAACCTATAGAAAGCCAAGGTTTAGCATGCTATAAATGTATGACTACAGATCCAAATAATGATGGCTGCCAAGATCCATTTTCATCCTTGATTAATCCGGTACAAATAAATTGTCAGGTAAATACGATGATTTCTATTTCTCGTGTTTGAATAGTCATTTTTCATGGGATTGAAAAATTAAACAAAAACCTTATCAATATTTATGCAGAAAGTAATTAATTTCTTTCTGTTGTGTTTTTCTCTTCGAACACAAATTGAATAATCTGATTAGCGATAGTGGAGTTGGTTATAAATGACGAGGGAGGGCATAGAGCACTTGAGAGTAGAGAAAACTAATTGACTTGCAAACCGTATAGTAAAATGAATATTGAACATGAATTTTGTTTTTTTTCAGGCAACTGCTTTCGGCAAAAATGGAACATTTCCGGCTAGATTTTGCGTAAAAATTAATGGTCGCGTTTTGAGTGTCGATAGTGATGCGAATGCTTCTTATTTAAATACTGTTATTTACTATCGTACGTGTGTTGTTGATAATATTATGGAATCAACAAAATTATTGGAAACATCAGGCAATTTTCGATTAAAAGGTTTTCAAGATTTGAATGGTTCTATACGTCTACAAGGCTCTATGTCACTTTGTGCATTTGATGGTTGTAATAAAGCACGGAGCCTACATTCATCTTTATTAATGGCGTCTATTGGCTTGTTGTTAAGTATCTACTATTATTATTAAGTATATTATCATGTAAAGCATATTCAGATGAATGTATAAAATTTTTAATGTTACTCAATAAATGTAAATTATTTTTCTTAGAACAATTTTTCAAAAGAAAAAACACTCTGCTTTGCTTTCTTTTCTTGTATTGAAAATCATGCTAACACGAGCATGATAATCCATCAGAGAAAACAAACATGCGTATGAGATTCATTAGTGAACACGATGAGGGTTTGAAAGATGATTTTCGTTGTTGACTAAATCTTCGTTTCTTTATTCTTCTAGTTAAGTATAATCTCTGATGAGAAACACCATTTTATCGGAAACTATATTTCATCAATTAGAAAGAAGACCTACGAATATGTTTGTGTATGTGTGACGAAAACAAATTTATGAAATGTATTTCGATTAAAAGAAAGAAGATAAGAAAGAAAATGCCATAAAATGTCAGTTTATCACACTTATCATATATGTCAACATGTCTTCATAGACCTGCGGAATTTTCCTCTTCAAGTATTATTTACTTCAGTACTTCTTATTGACGTCATATATATGCGTACAAAATAATAATTATGATGTTCTTAATCGACATGATTTACAGTTACTATCTGAATAATACGTTCTAACATCGTAATCTAAATAAATTGCTTCTATGTCAATAGAAAACAAGCCGATATATAATTGTTTTAAAATCTTTTTTGATGTGATAGTGTAAATTTTTGGACTATATCAATATATAAAAAAAAAAGAATGATTTATGAGCAAAGAGTCTAGAAAAGATTGTCTTCAATAATTCTTTTTCAAGTATTCTTCATAGTAGAAACTATGAAATAAGCATTCCTAAGCTATCGAGAGAAACTATCAATAGAACTATGTTGATTGCTCACAGCATCAAGAATAGATCGTCGGCTTTTTTCAGAGAGTCGTCGTTGATAATAGTTTGAGTGGTTCATTTTCTGAAATAGTTTGCGCCATCACGCATGGATGTAGACGTGCAAGAAAAAAAACACTAGTGAGTTCTTTCTCATAGCCATATTTAATAGCAAAATAAGGTGTAATTTTAAGTGAATAATATTTAGTTATTTCAGCGATGCATAACGTTGCAAACATTCATTGCCATGGCATCAACGTCTTTGTAACTTCCGAAAGAAGACTTTTAGGAAATCTAGGGAAAAAATACTGACAAGCGAAAAGCATGTTAATTGTTTTGACATTTTCCTTATCAACAAAAGAACGATTGATAATAGACGAATGAGCAGTCTGATTCAATTTTTAAACTTGCAATTTTTTCAATCCTTAGAAATTATTTATATATTTCTCTAATGAAATACTTTTAAATCAATTTCTATTATCATATAAATGGGATTTTGCTATCCAGAGGGCATTGATAGATAATTATATTAATATACACATATCTCCTAATTGGCAATTGAATATTTTACATGTATCTGTCAAATCTTCATGATCAGTTTTATTTATTAGGAAAGAAAAAAAATTGGTTACGATTTTGATTTTCGTTTAGAATGATTTTTCGATCGACTGGATCGTTTTTTACTGGACGGACTTCTGGATCGACTAGATTTTTTTCTCCGATTTTTCTTCCGATTGGATGTCGATGATTTTTTTCTAGTCTTGATAGGTTTTAAAGACTTCATTTTTCCTACTTGCTTTGACTTTTCTACTACGTTTGCCAGTGATGTTGATGGTGCAATCCGTTGTTGTTCTTGTATTGTCACTGACGATGGCAACTCTTTGATAGTCTTTTGGATAGTACTGAATGGAAGTGTATTTTGTTGTTGCTGATTTTGTGATGGTTGTTGAGAACTTAATGATTCGGTTAGAATGTTCTGCTGTTTGGCTTTTTGCCGTTTTGCTGATTGTATTGAATAGTAGAGTAATTCAGCATCGAGTGGTAATAGAAGTTCAGGATCAATAATTTTCTCATTATATACAACAGGTGTATTGAGTATTTTATAGGCATCATCTGAACATAATGCACATGATGACCAGCATGCATCAATATAATCATATTCTCCAGTTGATTTTGACCATTTACGGCAACTGTCAGCAACATTTCTTGTACAACACAAGCAAAGTTGATGTGTTGGCCAACAAATATCTAAAACCAAACAGTTGTTTTGAATAATAATCATAGAATATTAAATTTTCTTGATAGTTATCGAACTTTTACAACACATTTCAATATAACCAGGTCGTTTTATAAGTTTCGGTAGAGGTTGCATTTGTGCAAATGGTGGTTCTTCTGGTTTAGTTTTCCAACTGAAACTACGTGTAAAACGATGTGCATGCTTTTTAAAATCACCTGGAAATATTTCTTGAGAATTACAAGTGACATTTCTTGTTGAACATTGATTATTATTTTTCATAGATTCGTTCGTAGCGCATCGTTGAACAAGCGTCGATCGTGGTACTCGAACGATGCCATTCTTTGTATTGAGCTCGACACAATCATCTGATGTTAAATAAGTCGAACAATTATTTTTTGATTTTGAATTTTCATTCATTGGCACATAGAAAGTATTGGGCAGTTTTAGTTGCGAACTATTGATTACAGTCGGTAGTTCAGGTAGAGGAACATATAATGGAGCATAAAGTGGTCGATTTTTATAGTCCTTTTCGATTGCATGACAATCTGAACAAGCAATATTCGATGGTACGTAGTGTTCACAATATAAACGAGATTTATTATTAGCTTCTTGCATTCATTTATTACATTTAGGCGCCGTTTACTTTCGTAAAAACAAGATCGTTTGTTTATTTTTTTATACAATAAATTAACTAATTGATGTTAATTCTATTTGTATCAAAATCAACTATATGGTAATAACAATTTATTTCTTAGAATTTATTTTGAGTTTTATGCACAAAAATATGTATTTCGAAATTTTTCAGACTGCAAATTCTTATAGTTGTGATTTCGAAATTTCCCTAAGCACGCACATCAGTGAACTCTATATCTATGCAAAAACATAGAATGATGAGTGACTGTTTTAATAAATTAATGCATATGAATGCAATACTCTTGAGAATTAACAACGCTTTTGTTTTCCGTTTTATTTTTTATTAATAACTTTATTTACAAAATATTGACTAGATTATTCTCTTGTAAAAGTACTGTAGAGAATGGAAAAACACACTATTGCAATTAAATTCTTATTCAAGTCTCTTTTGAATGTTTTCTTTGCATCGAATAGAAGCGTGCACGTTGATAAATAGGATCATCATCGGCGTCTTGTAATGTTACATAGCGACTAAGAACATAGGCAATAATAAATACCATAAAAGTCATAAAACCAAATAGCATATACCATGACTTTTCATCAAATTGCATTGGTAAATAAGATTGAAATGAAATAAGAATAACTTGTTGTAGATAAATATAGGGTCGAGTTAAAACTCCTAAAAGACTGTTAATAATACGTATCACCATTGATAAAATCTATAATCAAAAAATAAGATAATATTTTTACTCTATTTTTTAGGAAGTTATTTATATTGCCTATGGTTTGATATGTCTCTGCCGTATGTAATTGATAGATGACAATAAATAATGTTTTTCTTCTTTTAAATTAGCAGAAAAGAGAATAAAGGATTATGCAAAGGCTTAAGATACAAAAAACGAGGACGAAAATGAAACTATCATTAAGAATAGATAAAGAATAAAGACAAAAAATATTTCTCGAAATCGACGAATATAATTTAGTCACATAACATGTTTAAAATTTGAATCTATTATTATTGACGATTGATCTTGTCCTGCATTTGTTAGAACTTTAGAAATTTGATTTATCGATGGTGGGTTTGTTGTTGATATCGATAAATTCGTTGCTTCACGTGCTGCTTTTAATCGTTCAAGTTCTTGTAATAGTTGATGATGTTGCAATTCAAGTTGTTTTTGACGAAAATTATTCACAACTTCTAATTCTTCACGTTCTTCAGCTAAAATTTATTTAAAAGCAAGAAAGTCTTCAGAATTTTTTTCAATTCTGAACTTGAGTTACTTACAAATGAAGAGATTTTCTATTGTCGAATGTTCTTCTTTTACTTCAGCAGCATGATCAAAAATTAAACCATCGACACGCAATTCCAATAAACACTTCGATACATCTTTATTACCTTAATATAAATAGTAAAGAAATTTTTTAAATTTTAAAGTCTTTTTTATTAAACTCTTACTGGCTTCATCGCCCCAAATAAATAATAATTTTTCGTTTTCCTTCACATGTTTAACAAATTCTTTATTTGCAAGAATATCAAGTGCTGGCGCAGCTAAACCTGATAAATGTTCAGCAACAATAAAACATAGGCCAATATCGATCGACCATGTTCGAATATCTAAATATTGTGGCCAATCGCCTTTATCACCTTGTGTTAAAAATAATACTGGAAATAAGGTTTGTTTCAAGCGAAGCATTGACGCACAATCAGGATCAAATGTTGATATAACAATAACACGTTTACCGGCTAGAAATAAAAAGATATTTGACTGTTGAAGCCAGTACGACTATGAGAACTCTATCAATCGTCTTATCAATTTATGATTAGATTACTCCGAGCTAACGGTTTCTCAAACAAAATAATTTTCGATTCTATTGAAATTTCTATTTACCATAATTAATTAGACATCGAAGAATACAATCAATATATTCATTGCGTTCAAAATAATGATTTTGTTCACTACCACCTTTTCTATATTCCATAGCATATTTTATTTCAACATTAAAGCCAAGATATGGATCGAGTGTTTCGAAAAGTTCTTGTAGTGTTGGAAATAGCGAACGAAATTTTTTATCATCTTGTTGTTGTTTTAATTGATTTTCTACACCATTTGATAACGTTGATGTTCCTAGTGAATTCATTGTATTGTTTATAGTTGCTTGATCGTCATCATCGTATTCTTCATCAGCTTTAGTGACATCGGTTTTACTAGCATGATAGATTTTCAATGATTGTAATTGTGGTAATGTTAAATCTTTAACTGGTACAACAAATAATTCTGCTTCTTGTCCTTTACGTTTAAGTGTAATAGCGACTTGAAAATCATGATAAACAACAGGCACTTTATCTTTTGATAATTGAACATCAAATTCAACAAAATCAAAGCCGAGTTGAAAAGCACCTTTAAATGAAGCTAACGTATTTTCGCTGACAAATTTCGTTTGTACAGGTGGTATTGCTGGTGGAAAATTCGATGCTACAGAATCAATAGAGCGTTGTTTATTTGTGTCATTCGATATTGATGCTAGATGTTTAGATGGAATATGTTCAGCATTTGTTTTACCTAATAAAAAAAAAGCACACTTCTTTTTGTTCTTGTCCTTGATTCATCACTTTATATTAAAATTGATTTATAATAAGTAGGACTAACTATAATTATCACGTTTCTCTTATACATTATTTATTAGAATGATTTTTTTCCAAGTCAATCAATAGTATATTAAATTTCTAATAGGATTAATCAAGAATCCTCTGGTGTTTTTTTAAACGGTAAAATCAGTAGGACCTATATTCTTTAGAGAGTTTTACATATGCTTATTTTACGATTGAAAAGGTGAGAGCAATCTTCGATGGGTTCCTTAAGATTCTAGAATTCATACCTAATCCTCGATGGCCAACATTCACTGGTCGTCGGCCTTGACGCCAATATTTTGATGGTGTAACAAAAAATTTTTGTTGAACAGCATCTAGTGGTGTTATTAATAGTACATCAATTTTTATTTGACCAATGCTAAAAAAAAAGAAAGAAAAACTATTATATGTTTAATTTGGAATAAAAACACTCACGGATTATGTTTGAGACCAATAATTGGTACTATACGATTAAGTTGTTTATTATCGGCTAATTCAAGATTTGAATGTATGGGTAAAACATATGCAAATCCAATGTGTTTTATTAATGATGTTGTATCATCAACAAGATAGAAGTCTATATGATACGCAACATTTTCGGGTTCAAATGTTTGAATTTTCACAATCACATAATCATCTTTTTCGATAATAGCACCATAATCACTTTGAATATTTGCTTCACAACCTGACAAACGTAATAAAGCTGATTGAATGAAAACTTTTGACGTTGGTGCAAAGATCTGACTAGGTGAATCGGTTGACGTTTCTTCATTTTCTTGCTGATAATTTAAATCTAAATTTCATATTTATTGTTAAAATTAAGATATTTCTATTTCTTGAAAACAAAACATACCAATAGGCGAAACTTTTAATGATATTTTACTATTGCGGAGCTTGGATGACCATATTTGTAAAGCATTTGAATGAAAGCGTAGTTGAATTTCTGTCTGACCAGTTAACCAACCAATATCAGTACGGCGTTCACCTTTATAACAACCAAATATAGCTGGAAATTCATCCGGCGGCTCATTATCAACTGTTGGCGTAGTAATTGATGACACACCCACACCCGAGTCATTTGTCCAATTGTTAAAAGATAATTGACGTGCTACTTTAAATGTTTCCCCTATAGATTGAAAAATAAAAATTACATATAAAAAACGAGATTTTCAAACGCTTACACTTCTTAACAATTAAATTTAAATCATCATCAATGCGGACAATTTGAGCGATTAAATATCTGTACGAGATTTTTTGCGTACCATAAATTTTAATATTCGTTGACCAAATCTCACCATCGTCAGTTTTATCGAGACGATTTAAAGGTACACAACGATTGGGTAGCCACTCACCTAATTGGTCACACGAGCCAGTAATGAGAACACTATCAGAAGAATTTAATTTCTCTTTAACAAGTACACGAAATTCAATATCGTAAACAACTCGACGAATCATTTTGCGTTGGTTTTTATCAATTAAAGATAATCCATAAAGAAAAATAAAGATTTATATATGAAAGAAATGCGTGGAAAGTCGAATTTGTTGACAGATAATAAAACAGTAAATGTTGCTAACCATAATAGAACGAATTTGATTAGTTGATTGATTTACTGACAAGAAAAGAATAAATATGAATAGAAAAGAAAATTTTAAAGAAAATCATATACATTGGCTGCCATTTTCAAAGACAATAAGATTCTTATCGTATATATGTATATATACACAATAATTATTAATTCTTAGCAGAAAAATAATATCTCATATGCAACAGCTGGTGATTTTTTCATGCACCAATGTGCGTGCCTATGACGTGATCGACTCGTGATACAACGCACCGTTTTTCGATGGGGCAGAGTTTGAGAAAAGAAGTTCAAATCATATAGTAACATGAGTGTCGCTTACTGTGCCATTCCAACTTTTCCTATCTAGATGTCACACATAATCGGTAGCAAGGGAAAAGGCAGTCCTATAGAAAATGACGAAATAATCTCAAAGTAGAGATTAGATAATCGTATGGGGGTTTTGGAATAATGAGAAAAGAACATGTGTGCAAATTTATGGCCACAAAAACATGATTATCGTTCTCTTTTATTTTCACTATAACGTGCATGAAGATGTCCTTCAACTACAAAGATTGACCTTGGTTTTATGACCTTGCAATGAATTAAAAAGCTTACTTTTTTTCTCTGCGTTATATTGCAATAGACGATAATACTATGTTTTTATAGTTGAAAACAATTTCATCACTAATGACCATCTAGAATGCGAATATACGTATTTCTTCATGTGTTGTGTGCTGAATTTAAGTGGGACTTGCCATTTTATCGCACACATAACATGATTTGTTTTTTTTTGCGTATGAAATGTACATCAAACAAAAAAAAGAATCATATAAAATGTTTCTCGTTGCCTGGATCATATCAACTAGAAAAATGTTTTGGCGAAAAATATAGATGGCAGTTCATTTTTATTATGAAAGAAATTGTTCTCATATTTCTGTTGCATAGATTTAAATGAAGAATTATTGATTCAAAAAGATATTACTGTAGCAAAACAGAAGTTGATCAAACCTAGGAAAAATGAGGTACAAGTCACAAATAGATTATGCTGTAATTTGAAATACTTCATCAAATATGTAAATTAACACTCGTAAGCATATATCAAGTCATTTATATATACAGGAGAGAAACTTACCTCTCAATGTACGTATTTAATTGATTATAATGGTTTTATTATTACTTAACTAATATTAAATAGAACGTTAAGAGTTTTCAGAAATAAATAATAAGTTCTTTACTTTGCTACTGAGGAAGAAATCGTTCCGCTCAAAAAAAGACTTTTGAGTACTCCGATAGCAATAATTAGATCACATGCGTGAGATTCATGAAATAGCTATTATTAGATCACTATCTGTCCTATATTGTCTGTACTCAACGATCTTTTATACAACAGATTCAGTTCGATGAATTCAGTTACAATTCGTACTTTAGGTATTTTAGACTTTGAAATAAAAAAAATACTCCTCAAGCAATCAATGCTAGTGAAATATTACATGCCAATTACAGCAGTGTTCAGACTTCCAAAAAAGGAAATTTCGGAAGTTTTGGAAATTTCAAGTACTTGTGTTCTAAATTGTTTGGTATTTCCCAAAATTATACAATTTCCGAAATTTTTGAAATTTCCAAAATTCTGTACAAAGCGAAATTTCCGAAATTACAGAAGATTCCGAAATTTCTAAACTTCCAAATATTTTCAAAAAATTTTCATTTGCTTTGCTATGTAGTAATCGAGTTGATGGAAGCTTCGGAAATTTCTGTAATTTCCTTTTTCGGAAATCTGAACATACCTCGTCAATTACATAAGAATTTCCTGAAGATGATAATTCTTATCCATTTTTGTTTACAAATGTTTTTAGATTTTTCCAATTATATGTTTCTTTTACTGATAATAAACAGATCTTAAGAGTATCCAAATAAACAATTTATAAATGATGAGAATATAATAACTCGCGATAATTACCAATGTTAGTGTTTCACGTCGTGCTTTGTCATATCTTAATCTCGAGTTTTGCACGTTTACATTTTTGTTTTGTCCCTATAATGCTTGATCGCCAATTTTCTATTGATAATATCAATCTGTTAGAGAAAATAATTCGATGTATACGAAGATGATGATAGCATAGATCAGATTTTGATCAGAAAGATGTTGAAAAAAAATTTCGGTTGACAACAAGCAATCGTCAAGATTGATTCAACAAAAAAATAATAAACATTTGAAAATAGGTTAACAGAAATTAAAGATTAATTAGAAAAAGACCATAACCGCATTGACCTAATAATTTTCTAATTATCATAGTTGTCTAGCAAGGTTTACTAAGCAATTTTGGATTCAATTAAAAAGTAATCAATAAAATTTTGTATTTCTATAGACCAATCGGCACATATCATAGTTTTATTTTGAAATTTCGAGTACTGTTCAACAAAAACAAAACATTGATTATCAAGAATCTTTTGCTATTGTTTTTTTCAAAAACTTATACTAACAATAAAATCTTCCATGTCTATTGTTAATTGCTCTTTTTTCGTTTGAGTTCGTTTAAAATTGTACATGAAAGCATATGAAATGATTCATTGAGTGTGTACGCATTTTGTCCTTGGCTGAAATCAATTTCATTTAATGCACCAAGAACATGTACGTATGAACAAGCTATACGTAATATTGATAAACGACTCAACTTTGATTGATCACCATACATAGGTATAACTTGTCTTAATGCTTCGAATGCAGCGGTTAAGTTATGTACGCGTTCACGTTCACGTGCATTAGCTTCTAAACGTTTATTATAACTTAATCGTGGTCGTTTTAATGATACTGAATTATGTGTAATAGAAGATTCTTCGTTCATATCAATACTAGTTTCGTCATTATTTTCTTGTTCGTCGATACGATCGAATTGGGGCAAGTTAGATAGTTCATCATCGGTGGACGTCATTAGAATAGGAGATGATGCGTCGGTTTGGATTTGAAATGTATTCATTAATGAATCTATAAATAATGTTTGTCTTGATGTTTTAATGGTTTTTGATGGATTGGCTGCTTTACGGGATCTTTTCATTCGATTATAATGTGGCATAGATGCTGGGAGGTCTGTTGTGTTAACAACAATTCGATTGTTATCAAGTTCGATTGACTCTAATTTTATTGCTGATGAGCTGTAGAATGGAAGAAAAAAAAATCAAAGTATTAAGGGATTCTTCTTTTTTTCGTGATTTCCTTTTTCAATTTAAGTTAGATTAAATGGCTTACTTATTCATTTTATTTGTTAATAACTCAAATTACGGCATCAATGTTGCGTTATTCGAAATTTTTCAATGTCGTCTTTCGCTTCCAAAGGATGGCGATCATCGGGTGTCAGTAGACGAATAGAACAGAAGTTCGAACGAGTGTGTATCTTATTAACAGCTTTTATTGAAGCACATACGCATTTCTTTTGTCTTTTCTGTTACATACACATTGCCGGCTGCTGCTATTTCTGCTACTTTTTTCTCTATCGTCTCTCTCGTTCCGTGACTTTCTTAGCATCTAAACATCCACATCCACGGCAGCCATCAGCAGGACATATAGTCTGTATTCGCATCATGATTACTTGCAACACATGTTCACTATAAAAAGTAGAGAAAAGAGAAACAAAATAATGCAAGCAAACTGCTGTCATAATGAATGTTATGCACACATGCGAATGTGAAAGAGCTTTCTCTATTCAGTACTTTCATTGGATGCATTCTACTTCTGACTATAGCTGCTGTGGATTTTTCTCTTTACTTTTGTCACCATTTGCTTGATGTCATGTCATAACTACGCGATTAGGCTTGATAATGTACTCAAACAAAAAAATAATATTTGCAACTTGCTGATACTAATATTAACGATAGTCAATTATAGCAGCTGCTTCTCTCACGAAGAAAAATCAAGATTGTTAATAATCAAGTGAAAATATTTCACTAAATTGAACTTAAACTTTAACAAAAAAAAACTATAAATAGAGATAATAAAGTAGTGTATAATAATAGCTTGCATTCATTTTGAGCCAATTGGCTTAACAAAATTGTGAATACTTGTTGAAATAAATGGTACGGTTCGTTTGACTCTTCAACAGCTGTTTTATATGAAATAAAAACAAAAAGAAACACTTTTTAGAATCGATCAGCATAGTAAAGTTTTCTCTGGCTGCTGCTGCTGCTGATGATGACAATGGAATACATTCAGCAATAATATTTAACAAAAAAGGGAGAGAACGAAAAAGAGAAGCAGAGAACTTTGATATTTTAATGGAATTAATATTATTTTTTCTTGTTTCTATACGCCCCAAAAAAAATGAAATGAAGCCACGCACATTTTGATAGGCTGACTACAGATATAGTTGCTTGCGGCTCGATTCTTAATAGTAAAGATGACTGATGCCAAGCAGCTAAATCGAGAATATCAACCTCGTTCACGTATGTACAACAAATTATTGATATATATATTTTTTTTTCTTTATAAATAGATCTTGCCTCTTTTTATCCTTTAAGTAAAACAAAATTGGACAACAAGTGTTCTACGCGATGAAATAGCAATTCTTGAATCATTAAGTAAGTAGAATTCTTCGAGACATAGTTAGTTCTCATCTGAAAGTGTTCGGTGTAAAATTATTTTAATATTAGCAACTGGTTGTCGACGAATACTTGATTATGGCATGGAAACTGAAATGCAACGTGAGTACAGAAATCCAAGTTCAAAAAGTATACAACATTTAAAACATATTGAACAAAACCGTTTTGGCCGTTATGCTTATACACCGAAGCAAAATCCACCACGAGGTGCTGGTAAGTGACATATAATTTAATGTCTATTTATAATCATGTTTTTTTTCCTTCTAATCTAGTGCCAACATTCGATGGTACAGCTTATCCTGAAGTCATTCCACGCTTTCATCTACCGAAAATGCCATTTTAAATTTTATTTAGCTGTAGTTTTGTGTTCGTTCTTTTTTTATAATAATGAAAAAAAAACGAGAATAATGTTTAAGAAATCCATTGAGTACTCGGCGGACAAGAATTTATCAGACTCGCTGAACTGGATGAAGAAACGTAAGGTTGTTGTCCTGTTGCAAAAGTTTGAACGCCACCTCCGATAGCATTAAGTGGTTGTTGAATGCATTGACCACTAGGCACTCTTTGTATGAATTGTTGTGTACATGGAGATGATCGTATAGTGTATCCTGGTTGGCAATTAATTGATTGTTGCCGTTGTATTTGAGCAGGCTGTTGAATAATTGAATTGTTAGTACAATAACCCTTTATAAATAGACGTTAAATAGGGCAAGAATATTTAAAAGAAAAACATACTACAGGCACTTGATCATTGTAATATTGTGCGGGTGGATAAATATCTTGAACATATTCAGTTATTTGAAGTGGTGGTGGGGGTGGAGCTGGTTCCTGTATTGGAATAGGAATAATAATAGGTGGTAATGGAGCACATTCTGGTGTACATGATCTATGACGTCGTCGATGATGATGATGATGACGACGACGACGTTGCTTTACATACATAGGTTCGTCATAAATATATTCTTCTTCGGGATAATATTGAGGGCCATAATATTCCTAGAACAGAGAGATTTGTTTTGAAAAAAAAATCTGTTTTATTTTTCATTACCTCTTGCACTTGGTATTGATATGGCTGTGGTACTTGTACAGGTGTTGGTATGTGAACAGGATAAGGCACACATACTTGTTCTCGTACCAGATATGGTTGAGGAACTGGATATGGCTGTGGAACTGGTACAGCAACAGGAACACAAACTTCTTCTCGTACAGGAAAAGGTTGAGGGACTGCACATGGTTGTGGAACTTGTATATAACATGGAACAGGTACTTGACATTCCACTGGAACTGGTACAGGCTGTGGAACAGGTACTGGACATGGACGGTCAACTGGAACTGGTACAGGACGAGGGACAGGAACGCCAAAGGGTCTCGGTATGATGACAGGTTGAATTACATTTTGTACAGGAACATCAACAGGTTGAATCACATTTTGTAAATATGGTTGTGGTACAGGAAACGGACAAGGATATGGCTGTGAAACAGGTACATCATATGGACACATCATCGGTGGTGGACACGTAGGCATTGAGCATTGAAATCCTGAGCCAAACATGTTGAATATTTTCTTTCAAACAGTTAAGTCGCTGTTTAAATTAAATTTATACGAAAAACAAAATATGAACTTCGTATTCCAAGCAGCAATTGAGCTTGTATTTACAAAAAAAAAAATGAATTAGTAATATGTTTTGTTAATAGTATTTATAGCCACCTGTATGACGACGGCAAGTTTCTTTTAAGTAACTTATAAGAGTATTGATAGCTTTTTATTAGATATGCTCTTCTCTTACAGTTATTCTTGCCATTTAAACGTAACAGACGAGTTGAAAAGAAAAAAACTTGCATATTAAAGAACGAATAAAAGGACGAAGGCATCGTTTTGCATCATTGATTCCTCATATTCATGCATATAGAGGAGAAAAAGGAACATGAAGACGAGACAGTAAATATATATGTATTCGTTCAATAAAATTCGTAATTATCCTTCATCAAAAAAAAATACAAGTAGAAAAATGTTCTGTTCATTTGGACATATCTATTGTACTATGTTTCTCGTACCTATTTATATTATCGATATTATTATCATACTTCATAGATGTGTGATTCGACCGATGGAGTAGAACATGACCTGACTGATCAAACATTCATCGTTGTCAAAAAGAACAAAAACCGAAGGAGTAAGAAACCTTCATCAAAAGGTTGTGATCAGTCGCAATATATCACTGTTACTTGCGCCTTTATATCGAAGGTTTTTCTATTACTTGTTCAAGTTCATACTTATGTTAACCTTGTCTTCATCCGTGACCATAGAACGACAATCAGGAGAAAGAAAGAAAGAAAGAAAGAAGATCCAAGCTAGGCAAACATACAAACTTCTTTTATTTATATTTAGCAAAAAAAGCAAAAAAAAACAGGATAAAAGACTTTTTTTTTCTTTTTGTAAAATAATGATCGAATATGAATAAGCATACACCTGAGACAGAAAAGATGAGAAAATAAACTAAAATGTAAATACTGTCGTTCGTTTTTGACCATCACCGGACACTGATATTCATCATTATTTTGAACATTTAAAACTTTTGTCACGTTGAACATTATAAACATAGTAGAGTAAATGTTTATTATCCCAAGCAAATATTTTTCCTTCATATGGATTGTAAGTTAATTGAACTAAAAATTGAAATGGCACAGCAAATTGAATTTTCATTGTTGTAAACGCTAAATTCGAATAAATATCATAGACAGTATCAATATAGGATTGCTGTTTATTATAATGTTGTACACCGTAGAAAACGCCGTATGCTATAAAACCTTGACTTAAACTTGACGGATTATATGGTAATATCCACATTTTCTGTGTATCTAATGTATCTGGATTAATTTTAGCTGCGATGAAGTTGCGTGTTTGTTGTTGACGATACAACAGCCAAAGACCATTTTCATCAATAGAAAAATCATACCAACTTGATTGTGGTGTATTATAAAGAGGTTCACGGCTAGCAACTATTTCCACGCTTTGTGCTTCACTTTCAGAAACAAGATCAATACGCATGATTGTATTTTTATATTGAACATTATAAATAAAACTTCCTTGATAGACAACATGATTGACACCCGAATATGGATATGGTAATGTTATTATGCGATTAGGTGTATCACTAATTAAATCTGATTCACTATTATATTCATATAAAAGTGTACCAGTAACATGTCGTGTTACATAGACTTTTTGAGCACCATTAGCAGTTTTAGGCATGGGATCTTTAAACCAAGCACCAAATGTAAAATTATCTTCTTTAAGAAGAACAGGTGTACCAATAAATGAAAATACACATCCTAAATAAGATAATTTTCTGTTTGATAAATTTCTTTTTCTAAAATATGATTGTTTTTTTTCTGTACGTACTTTGCGCACGCCTAAGAACAGCTGATTTTATTTTGAAAAAATAAACAAACAAATAAAAAAATTATGAATTAATTTTTTTCTAGTCGTAAATATAACTTACCATCTCGACGTGCAGAATCTAAAATTGAAAATAACATGAAACTAATGAATGATCTTTTAAAAAGCTAATTACACGCACCTTGTTTTTGATCTGAACCTGATGCACTTGGCAAAAATGCTAGTGATGATGATGATGATGGTTGAAGAGATACTTGTGGTGAAGGACATGTACAAACACCCTAATTTCATCAAAAAAATAATAATAAGTTTAGGTTCAATCAAAACATTTTTATAAATAGCCTTACCGGTGTACCACGAAGACCCATTTCACCACGCGGTCCTGGAAATCCTGGTGGGCCCATGGGACCGGGAGGACCTTAAAACGAAAGATTTGATAAATATTATTGTTCTGATTATTCCTCTCTGAATAACATACCGTGTTCGCCTCGAACAGATTCTCCGCGATCACCTTTTGGTCCTTGAGGACCTGTTGGTCCGGCGAAACCAATTGCGCCAGTTGGTCCTTTGATATAGAGTTTTAATAGAAAAAATGTCAATTTATTCTGATAATTATCTTACCTTGTGGTCCCGGTGGTCCCATAGCACCAGGCATACCAGGTAAACCTGAATAACCACGTATTCCTTGTTCACCTTTTGGACCTCGCAATTCTAAAAACAAAACAAATTAAATACATAGAGATAGCAATACCAGAATATTTAATATAATTTACCTTCATTTTCAGCGACTAATCTTTTACAATGATCAACTGATTTTACGCAAAATGTTGTCATCGCTACTGGCTAAAATTAATTGACAATATGTGTTTCAGTTGCACCCCAATATTTAATCGAAACATCGCTTCTTACCGGCACTTTAAAATGAATAGAACCAACAAAATCTGAATTTGATTCTTGTTGTTCTTGATAATCCTGCTTTTGTTGTTGCTGCTTATTAATACTTGATTTTGTTCTCATACGTGCATATCTCGCTTGACGACGTAATGAATCGAATCCATTTACATTTGCTGAAACTGTTATCTGTGTAGATTCAACTGATTCTAATCGTTCTTTAATAACATTTAATTCTGCATACGTTGATTCCATATGTGTTAGAACATTTCGAGAGAAATGAACAAAATAAATGCCCCATGCTATCGTAAGACTAGCAATAAGTAAATATAAGACAATAATATGGAGACGTGATGATGTATCATAACGTGTAGTATGCATTGATTTTCCTGTTGTCATATGAATTTTTTTCTAATCTTTAAAAACAAAATTATCATCTTAATAGTAAGCGTGGAAAGTAGTGTAGAATGAGTTCCAAATCAATTTTTATAATTCTTATTCGCCCAAAAAGAAATTTTTTAGCACAGAATAACCAAAATGCAGGTAATATACTTTTTCTCTTTTGGCCACCTCAACTTACTTTGACACATCACATAAATAAATTTAATTAACAAATCAAGACTATGACTTTTCACCTGATTTATTAAGTTGCAGTCTTTTTTGCAATTAGACCGTAAAATGAAGAAGAAGAAAAAGGACTAGTGTATATGCATGTATTCATGAAAAAAAAAGATTGATATACTCTTTTTCGCTCTGTGCACTATATTAGTGCACATAACTCATTTGTGTACATGTTCTGCATCATACAACACTATCAAGAAGAAGTCAAGAGAAGAAGATGTAGATATTTTCTGTTCTTCTGCGTACTCATTCTTTCCGCAAGCCCTCCAGCAAACATCTCCAATAAGTGCCTTTTCATGTGTGTATATATATATACGTGTGCGTGTGTGTGTGTGTGTGTGTGGTTTGTTTGACTATATAAAAAAAAAAGAAATGTAAGCGAAACTCAATCGACAACATACGAAAAACAAAGAAAGAGAAAAGAAAGAGGAACTAGTGAACAGGAAAAAAATGGTCCCTGTGGTGAATGGTATGAAAGACAACAATAATCAGATATAAACATAACATTAACAATGACAGATAAACAAGAAATGACAATAGATAAATTCTATCTAACTATAGGAGTTAGCCCTACCATTTAGGTTCGTACCTGAAAAGGAATTCAAAACAAATAATATTTTCTTAGCCATTGTGTACAACAATAACAACAACAAGGCACACACGCACACAATAAACCGATTCACCGATCATATAACTAACATCATTTTCAAGTCGCTCTGAAGGTGTTATACTCATCATGACTTTTCTTTTTTGTTATACGCGTAAAAAAGAAATGGATCAATAAGCAAGATCTCTCATTACATTGTTGATTTTTCGCCATTTAAATCTTATTCTACAAACCAGTGAGCATAAATCAATGAAGAAATCGGAACCTCGTTTTTCTTTTTCTCCTCGTAACACATATTAATGCACGCGTATATATATATATATACTCACAAATAGACGCATACTCGTGCTCGTCTCATTGACAATTAGTGCGCATGCAATGTTAAGACAGATAACAGCGAAGCGTGTCACATCATCACCATCGGTATTCGCAGTTAGTACATAAAGCGTCCAGATCTTAATCTATCCTTTATCAATCAATATCGCTAGCAAATGCTCTCAAAGAAAAACAACTTAAACGATATCAAAAAAAGAAGAAAGAGCAGGAACAGAAGACTTAATTGGATATAAGTCCATCAATCTGGATCATGAGTACTTAGGCACCATTTTTCTTCATGCAATCGATTCTAGAGACAAGCACACCGTGAAAAATTGATAACAAAGCTAATCTGTCTCGACTTCGTGTTGTTGCTAGTTTTGGTGTGGGAAGCAATCAGAAATAGTCAAAGGATAAATTACAAATGTCACACTCCTAAGGCACGAGCAGCAAGCGTCAGCAGCTGTAATAGAAATCAACTCGGTAGAAGAATCTAGTTATCAAGAATGATTAGAATAAAAACATAGAAAATAGATCTGCTTTTGTACAAAAGGAATTCTAAAGACTAGAAGAACAAAGATATGTTGCATTTACTATTTTAATGCCAACAGATGATTGAGTGTTTGTTTGTTTTTCATAGCATATAATTAATATCTATATTCAAGTGTATACAACATCGTTACGTATCGAAAAATATAACAAAAACGATCGTCTTATGATGAATACGCAGGTGTTTTCAAGGGTTTACTAACATTTCTTATCATTTCCTACTAAATTATATCATCTAAGAAACATTCGACAATATACATATGGTCTAAGCGTGTATGAGCGGTTAGAAAACGAACGAGACAAAAAGAAAGAAAGGCATTAATACCGAATGTCTGATTACAGGTTTATTTGATCGAATAAAGTCGACAACTCATGGTTTTTTTCTCTTTCTTTATAATATAAATATAGATGATGTAGAAAAAAAAAATTATGATCGATGATGGTTGCGTTTGAATATTAAGAAAGCATATGTGCATACACACAAAGACACTTTAGTTACTATGAAAGACATGCACATTCAGTTAAATAGAGAGAAAGAAGATGGTGTTCGATTGTGTATATATGAATGATCAAGAGAGAGAATACGATTTCTATGGAGTGATATGACAAATAAATAAGAAGACCTATAGAAAAATAAAAGTAGTCAAGCCACTTGAGCAATACTTGTGGAAAACTGACAAATTCAATAAGAATACGATTTTTTTATTTGTTGATAGATAAAAACCGACCAGTCAGTCAACAATGAGTACATGCGTTTTTAGTAACCTCAAAAGAAGTTTATTTTCATAAACACTAGCTTACTGAATCCGCTGGCAAGGTCTTCTTTTGATATACTTATTTAACCAATAATATTGATACACCAAAAGTGGCAAATTGTATGTAAATTAGCTTGTCTCTTGCTTCACTTATTATCTCATACGAACAAAACAAATCAGTTCAATGCATCTAACCATGTGTCAAATGATGACAATAAATTGATGTTTTTCTTTTATCCAAACTCAGGAATCAGAATATAGAGCAGCATACAATGATGTAAACTTAGATAAACTCTTGTTAGTTTCGACTTGTTGATCTTTGCGTGCAGATCGATTATAGATACTTGTGTTTAAAACAATCAAAAAAGAAACTGATTTGTGCAAAAAAAGAACGAAAGGTTACATAATTTTGATTAATAAGAAAACAAAAATCAAGTCGATGGTATCTAAAACTAATTACTAACAAAATAGAACAGGCAAATGTAACCTATTTACTACACGATACATTTCATCATAACAAAAAATACAAGGTTTTAATATTTGCTTTATACAGTATGTGTGTCCTATATGTTCGATTTCTAACGATATCAATCAATCAAAACCAATGAAATAAATACATGTGAGCTAAAATTATTAGCAGAAAGTAAAGAAAACATCGTTTATTTGTATTATTATTGTTTATGATATGAATGATTAACAAATATGATATAGATAACTAGACGGTTTATTTAGATCATATGGATAATTTAATAGACTGGTTTTTGTCTAGGCAACAAATTAAGATTTCATTTTAGAAGTTATTATTGTGTACTCAAAAAATAAAGAGTACACTATAGAATCAGTCAGTGTGTCCAGCCGTCCGGCCGTCCGTTTATTCGATAACTCTTCACAATTACATTCGATTGAGCTGAAATTTAGTGCGCAGAATTGTCTCATCAATATCTAGGTCGAGTTCGAAGATGAGAAGGATCCGTCAAGAAATGGCGGAGCTATCGAAAAAATTGTCATTTTTGATCAGACCATCCCTGAGGGGGAGTACAGGGATTTTTCAAAAAAACTTTTTTTTTTCAGAATTATCCACAACATATATAAATCGACTCAGTTTTTAACGCTGATTCTAAATCTGATATTAGTTTTGAACTAAATCGTAGCTTTCTAACGAAACATCGCCTGAAAAACGTCTCAAAATGCACAAAAGCTGCATCCAGAAATCGAATTGCCTAGTATCTCGTGATAATTTTGGTGTTCAGACATTCTAGAATGACTCATATGTCCCATGCACTTTTTGCAGTACACATAACTCTCGGATGAAATCCGAAGTTTCCACATTTATTTATATTTAAAAACTAATTCATAGATAATTATTCAATAAACAGAATTGAAATTTTCAATAAATTGTAGAAATAATACTAGGTACATTTAGTTTTCTACATCCTCAACAACTGGTTTTGATGTTTGTTTGGATATTGTTTTTACGGATAGATTATTTGATATGTATTGTCCATGATCATCTATTAGTTCTGGTGGTCTTACATTTGGCTTCGTTGTTTTCGTAATATCATCCATTTTTAGATCATCTCGTTCTACACATTGAGTGCCAATTTTCCGCATATGTTGATTTGCTTTAATCCAAACAATCATATACAATAGAGCATCAATGGTATAAATAATATCACCACCGATGTGTATTGGACGAATAATAAAATTAATTAAATCAGTTAGGTTATTGAAATATGCAGTAGTAAAACTTGCAATAAATGATATAACTGGTTGAACGAATTGTGCAAATAAATAAGTTATGTTACCCAAAAGATTGAGTAAATGAGCAAAAAATTCTACCGAACATTTCGATGTTGTTTTCGAAACTCGCGGTGTAAAAAAATTAAGAATCGATTCAATAAGAAATACTAATATTCCGGCGGTACTAAATAGAAACGTTGGTAAATTAGTTAAATCAATAGAATTATTTGCAGGCGTTTTCTTATTATCTAAAGTAATTGCACCGATTAAATACAAGACACTACCAATAATATTAAATATGCAAACAAGTAATTCCTGTAGTTTTTTTATTCTACGCTGTTCAAACCAATCAACTGCATACAGCATAGCATCCAGGACGAAAACTGAAGCTAGAATAATTAAAATAATGCAACTAGCTTGTGAATTGCCCGTATTTGGAAAGATAAGATTGATTGTATGTATAGCAAGATAACCTAATGAACCTATGATGTAAACAATATTACCAGCTGAATACCACCAAAGTTTCATTGACAGCTTGTTTTACATACAAAAACTTAATGACAATGACTACAACTATCAAGTAGATTTTCTTTCCTCAAAGAAAAAAAAAATTTTTTTTTCTCAGACCGTCATCATGACTACCGAGATACTGAACTCGAAAGAAAAAAAATAGCGAGTTCATTACAGCATATGTCACACCAGGAAAATAAAAATATTCCAAGATGAACGTTTATTCTATTTTTATTATTATCATAGCGAAGAAGAGAAGATTTTCATGCCATTAGAGAACTAATAAATTAATTGAAAAGATAGGAAAACTTAAAATATTCATTGGCTTGAAAAACATAACCAAAGGAAGATTGTATGTTTAATTTCGTTTATTTTTTTATAGAACGCTGATAATTTTCATAATAACAAAAAAAAACATTTGTAAAGAAAAAAGTCTTTTATGAAATAGATTCAAAACCACTATCATTGCTTGCATTTGTCATAGGTGAATGTTTACGTTTAGTAACAGTTGACGGTTGTTTTAATGGTTCAGCAAGTCCAACAACACGTTTGAGCATAGCGTGTAACGACCAACGTTGTTCATCGAATACATACGATGTTGTTGACGACGACGACGACGATGACGATGATGATGACATATTTGATGTATTCTGTGAAGAATTTTTAGGTTGATTATTTGGTATTCGTTGAAGTTCACTATCTGTATTGGTTGACATTGATAGCCGATGGCTTCTATCCGATGATGTGGTATGATTTTGATCACCTGTCTTTGATGATGAATTTGGAAATGAAGTCGTTGATAGAAAAGATGATGACGCTGCTTCTGTTGTCCGATGACTACGAGCTGTAGTTAAACGAGTTTGATGTTGAGGATTGTCATCGGATTTTGTTTCTTTCCATTCTTTAAATGCGCTTTTAGCCCGATCGCGTCGTGAATTACCCACAAATGCCTCAATATGAGTTTGTTCCCGTTTGATTGCTTGAGAATATAAAGTTTTCAAACAAAATAATTGATAGTTTTGCTGGGCCCATTCGGCATGTGTTAAATGGCCTTGTTTGTATGATTTTAGTAATTCGTCCCATCGTTGAGTATAATATTCCGATGAATAAATACTACGTGATAAACGTTCATATTGACGTTTTTTATCGAGCATTTCACGGAAAGTTTTTTCGTGCGATTGACAAGCATCTTTTGTGTATACATCAACTGCTAACCAATTCGATGATGAGTAACGTTGAACTTCAAAACCATGACGACTGTTTACGTAACGAACTGTGCCATCAGCTATTGGCTTTTTAACATCTTTATTGTTTTCAGTTAATGCTGCTTGAAGTGTTTGTGTATTTGTTCGAGGAGTTTTAGCACGAGAACGCGAAGTAGTTGAAGAAAGAATTTGTGCTTCTATTAGTTTTGCTGGTGGTGGTGTTGGAAGACAAAAGGGTGGCGGTGCAGCAGCAGCAGCAGCAGCACCTCGACGAGTAAATGATATATTTGACTCCACTTTACTAATATTTAATTCTGATGGATTGGGTAGAGCCTATTTTTATAAAGAACTTCATAGAATTCGTTATTTATAAAAAGCGATTTCATTTTCATGTTGATAAGAGAAAACAAACAAAGTAAATTTGAATATTTATAATTCCTAAAATTTCTATAAATTATAAGATAGAAAACTTTGAAAGTGTTATGCATATTTTTCTACAAAATTTACTCTCTTGATATTTATCATTCAACAATAGACAAACCTAATGGGATGAAAACCAATGTATGTCTGACTCATGGTAAACAGGATTAAGTGACCTTTAAAAGTTCATTGTAGTCAATTTAACAAGTAACTATACACATCAAAGTTCGTTAAATGAATGTCAAAACGAACTTTTTTACTCATTTTTTATTGTTACAAACACGAAACGTTAACAAATTGAATCGCTATTTATTTAATCCATTTATATTCAAGAAGAATATTTTTTTATTTATTTTATGGGAAGTTTTTTCTAGTTTAGAAAAATAATTTTTAATGGTTATGTCAACGATTCTAGCTTTAATTCGATGTATATTAATTCTTCGCGGGATTTTATAATCAATTTTTTCAATATTACTGAATTCTACTTTCAAAAATTTAATTTTGCAAAAAAGAATTTGAATTTACCGTTATGTCAGTGTGTGAAGTATCAGTAGATTTAGATCGCGTATTCAGAGTTTTTTGTTTTGGTCTATTCAATTGGGGTGATTGTTGATGAGTAGAAGTAACTTTGCGCATATTAACTGCACGTGAAAAAGTTAATTTATCATAGACTGGATTGGCTGATAAAATAAAGAATTGATTATTTATGAAATATTAAAACAAATTAACTTGCCTATAATTCTCATCATTTTCGATGGATCATCCAAAATTGGATGAGGTATGGGCTTTTCAAGGCTCCTAGTAGAAATCATCGATAAAGATATGTTTAAAAAATGCAAGTTGCATGAAAACCTTTTCTTTAATACGGTGCTCATGAGATTGAATGTTTCGTTTATATATCTAGGTTGTAATGTGCTGAGTGTTTCAAAAATAGCGACAGAAAAAAAAGCGATTGTTTTGAAGATGTTGACACTGCCGTGTATCCTACTAATCACAAGTAGCGATAAATATGTTCTAATGATTGTATGAGTAGCAAAAACGACGAAGTACAAATCTTTTATGCTGCTCTTTTTGCGATTCTTGTTTCTCAAATAGAAAAAAAAAACCCTAATACTATGCTGAAGATTGTTTATTTAAAATGATGAATATAATATTTTTTTTCTCCTCTCTATAGGCTATTAATAAAATTGCAATCTCTGAATATGATTATTAAATTAGATGGCAAGAAGCCTCTCATAATCAAACATGATCAGCAATTGAAACCATAGGAAATATCTACTGTGTACAAACCATAGAAGCCAATTAGAACATAAACGAACGTCGTTGTCTAAGTTAAAATAGCAACTATCAAATATCAGACCTACCCAATCGATGTTTCAAATAGGATAACATCCGGTTTAATTGTTTTCCATCCATCATCATCACCATCCTGGTCTTTTTCTTCGTCCATTACAATAGAAATATTGTACAAAATGGTTGCTTGTAGAAAACATATTAACGAACGAGAAAAAAAATCTAATCTTTTTTTCAAGTGCTTCTTATTAACAATATAAATCGAGTCATATTGTATTGCATACAATCAATATTTAGATGAAACGAACGAAGAAGGAAAAAAGAAGAAATTTTGCCTTTGAAAACAAAAATCAAATTCATTTCTTTCCTATTTTATTTTTTATAAAAACGCAACCTGAAACAAAGGAAACTTCGAAGGATCATTATGCGGAAAGTACACACAAACAAATCAAGGATATATATTCATGTAATTATATATATATGCATATATATATATATATAAAGAAATGAAATACACTATGTATAAATATATTTAAAAGAAAAAAAGAAAGAAAACAAAAAATTCACACAACAACTTCGTAGACAAGCTTTTTCCCGTTATGAGATTTTGTTGGAGTAGAAAAACCACTTTCTTCTTCGGATGATATTCTACCATGTGATGTTAAATTTAAATGATTATCTTCTCGAGTCGCAATTTTATATGATGGTATATCAGTTGCTCCATTATATTTCGTTAAAAATAATTGTTGTATATCAGGTAAATGATTATTTTTTGCCATTAATCGTCCATTAACAAGAAGTTCACCGTCGGAACGATCAAAATAGGCATTCATTATTTGTCCGTCAATATCCGATGATGAAAATGCTTGTGAACAAGCCGAATCTGAATTATTTGAAGTTGTCGATGGCATACCGGAATCAAAACACATAGAATTTTTCTTTTCTAAATATGCAGGAGAGAAAATTTTAGTTAATCATTAAATAATATCGTTTCGTTCGAAAGAATTAGTAGAGAAAAATCAATGAATTTCCAATGCAAGAAGATATTCTTCGACATGGAAATGTGAGAAAAGTAGTAAGTAAATCGATGTGTTTTCGTGATAAATTAAACAAGCACACATACGGATAGCAGTGTGGACAATCATACTAACAGGCTTTCAAGCCTCGTTTCACTTTTGCAAAACCTGTTCTTATTGTCATTTTGGTTGGACCTGATATGGAATGGTAAAATTTGACATGCACATATAGGTTTTCATTTTAATTCCGGTTTTGTTTTTTTTGTCATTTTTTATTTTTATTTACTCACCTTGAATTGAATATATACCATTGGGCATTTCTGAATTATACAACAGTGTTCCGTTCGGTCGCACTGAAAAAAAATCAAATAAATTTTAATTGATAAAAACAAAAAAGATCTTCACATACTTTCATTGACTGTTGAAGTTTGTGCTGGATAATACAAACAAGCATTCGTATCAACAACTCGTACAGGTGTTGCATGAAAATTATCTGTTTGATGCCCATTTGAACTTGATTTTATGGTTTCCATTGAAGAATGTTTAGATTTTCTTCTACGTCGTCGTTGTTGTATACAAATAAATAGTCCAATTAATGCAGCAACAGCACACAAACCTAATATAGCTCCTGAAATTGATAAAACAAAAATATGTTATATTATTCTTTTTTAATGCCATATGATCTTATTTTTACCAATTAGAATTAAAACTAATTCCGATGAATCATTCGATAGAGCTACACCAGTCGGTATTGGTATAGATTTTGTACAAATATCAGTTTGATTTATTAAACACAATTTTAAATGTATATTCGCTTGATCAATTGCTATTTCAATTTCATTGTTTGATTGTTGTAAAGAATTCAATGGAATACAAGATGGTAAATCATTTGTAGTTTCAATACTTGAAAATGTCATATGATAATGTTGTAGACATAATTGATCTCTCGAAATCGATGATGAACGTGGTTGACTCAAGTCAAAATGTATTCGACGACCATCAGTTGTATAAGAAGCACGTTCAATCCGAGGAAATTCTTCGGCATGAAATGGATATTCATTGGTTATAATAACCAATGTACTTGAATAATCACTAAAGCCATGATCATTTTTCGTACGAATTTTTGCATAATACCGAGATTTTTCATGCAGATCTAAACATAAGCCAGATATAGAAATTACGATGAAACATCAGAGTTAAACTTACCGGTAAATCTTATTGAATTTAAAGTTGTTTGTCTTTCTTCTGTACGATTACCATTAAGACTAATATGATAGATTAAATTTGAGCCACCATTGTAAGCTGTTTGCCAAGTAAGAATAAATGACGAATGAGTTACATTTATTGCTTGCAATTGATTTGGTGGATCGGGTAAACCTGGCGGTTGAAAATTTATTGAAAAATCATGTTGACCAAATTCATTTTTAGCTAAACATCGAAATAAACCAAATTTTGATGGATAAGATGGCGGTACTAACAAAAAACGACAATAAATAATTTAGTTAAATTCATAGAAGAATTATTAAACTCACAATGTAATATTGATGAAATCACTGTTGCATTAAGAATTTTTTCTTCCGTAAATGAACTTAATCGTTGACTGCTCGGTCCAAACCATACTATATCACCTTTTGGATACGCATCAACCAAGCATTCTGTTTTTATATCACGATTCTCTTGAATAGCTAATTTTTTAATTGAATTTAAAATAAATGGAGCATCTAAATCAAATAAATATTTAAAATATAAATGAAATGAAATTTTATAAATGACTTTGATTCTTTTAATGAACAGACGATGTGACTCGATTCAGTAGCTGTAGCATCGACTTAATCTTTAGTTGCGTCATCATTTTTCATTAGGATCAATGTTCTTAACTGTTCGTGTTAAACTTCCACTAAATGTCATGAGTCACATGTCCTAATAGACACGATAGTTGCTCCCTCCTGTCTATTCCAGATGTTTGATTAGTCAAACTATTTTTACTTTCATTTTCTACACTCGATAGATTATGCCGCAAATTGAATCATTAAGTTTTGTCATCGAATCTATTTTCAGCTAGCAGGGAACAGATCCAGGTGACATAAAACAGTTGACATAACCGAGAAATCTATCATCGAGAACATCAAGATAATAAGTCATTTAGTGTTAGCTAACAAAGTCTTCATCTGCTTTTCTCCTTCAACTTATCTTTTTTTCGATTATCATAAATGGCAATATAGATTTATATTTCATCGGTTGCCTATAAATGTTCCTATTAGAATAGTCTTTGTTGCCTAACGTCAAGCTGTTCTTTCAAAGAGTATTGACTATTTTTCGCTCGAGTGAATAAATCCTTACATTGTATTCGAACATCAGTTGATATTTGTGTTGTAGCTTCACGGCGATTATCAAAGCCGGTATTAAGCCAATTTTTAACTTCACACGTATATTTTCCTGAATGTATTCGATAAACATTTGGAATAGTATATTCAACTATTGTATATGTTCGATTTATTAATGAACATGCTTGTGTATGTATTAATTTATCATTATGAAACCATTGAATTTGATGACAAAACGGATTTGAATCAATAGAACATTTTAAAATAAGTTTTTCACCTTGATTCAATGTCATACGATCCGCCATTGATAATTTTGGTTTATCTAATTATTTTTAAAAAACTTCGTTTCTCCTTGCCTTTTAAAAACGAGATTAGCTTCTCTTTAACTTACATAGAATATCAACATTGACAGTTGCTTCAGATTGTCCGATGGTATTTCTTGCTCGACAACTTAATTTTTGTACATTTTCCATTCGACTAAAATTAATTTTTAATTGCTCTTGATTTTCTCCTACAATAAAATCAAGCGAACATATAATTAAAACTCTTGAAAAAATAAAACACTATTCGACTATATCTTACCTCTAATTAATTGGTCATTTTTAAACCATTCAATATTTGCCATTGCTGATGGATTAGCTGATACTATACAATCTATTGTTTCAATAGTATCCTCAATTACAGTAAGTGTTGTTGGTGATTGTTTTTGATTCCAAGATATATTGATAATGGGTTTAACTAACAAAAAAAAAACAAAAAAACAAGAATAGTGTCAGTCGGCCGATCAAACAAACTAGTCAAGTAGCTTTTAATAAATATTCTGTATGTGTCTACTACTCACAGAAAACATCGAGTTTAAGTTCAACATTTGTATCATGAATGCTCGCTTCATTAGTTACTTGACAACGTAGTACATGATCATGATCAAAAGGTGAAAGAACAAGTGTTAAAAGAGATGAACTTGAAAAGCTTGGTGTATTTGTTTCATTGTGAATACTCGTACCGATTGAACTAAAAAGAAACGAATAATAATTCCATTAAGACTGATGAAAAGAAAAGAATAACATTTCGATTTTTATACATACCGCTGAATTAATTTATCATTTTTATACCATTCAAATGTTGGTATTGGATAAGCCCGGTCACTAGTGCAATTGAATAAAACGGATGTTCCATCAGCGACAGGTAACGACGGCGATGGACTCAAACGAAGGCGAGAAGGTGGAACTAAAAAATTTCAAGAAAAAATGTTTTTTTCACATGTTGATCTGATTACTTTCGCCGTATTGGTGTCAATAGATTGTCTATATATTGACAACACCTTCTTTTCCTGTTTCTATTCGTTAGTGATTGACAAATATTTTCATGTACGCGTACCCACACACACACACATATTGTCTATATTGAAGGCGGGGGTGTGACATATCTTGTATTCAATACCCGTAGGCTAAAGCGGCTAACCAACATGCGAAACACGTCCTGTTCAATTGTCTGTAATTATTTCAAGGTGTGTTCGTTTTTTTTTTTCGTTTCTCTTCTATTGTCCAGAGTAACTAATGAATGTTCATCTTTCCTGTCGGATGACAGATAAATAATAGACAATGAAGCGATGATGGCTAATTGTTTTGTATTTATTTGTCAAATTTAGACATTTTCATATTAATTAGTGTTTCAAAAAAAGAAAAGGAAAAGAAAATGAGAGAAAAACTCGATCAGATTATAGTGAGAGTAACCTCTCATCTTTATATCTTTTGTATTTATCTGATTTACAGAAGAAAGAGTAAATTGATTATCCTTTGTCATCTTTCATTTATATCCTACATTGAACAGACATGCTCTGTGTCTATCATAATTGATTGTACGACTGTTCTTGTTTTCTTTTCCTGCTTCCAGAGAGAATTTTCATTCTTGTAACCTTTACCAGCAATGAGGAAGTAAAGAATATTATCTTCTATTAAACATGCATACTTGTAGATACTCACACAAATTAACGAGTTTTGTTCTCAATGGGAAAATGATTGATGATTAACCTCATTGACATCCTCATTCATTGCCTTTCGTCTATGAGGTACCCATGTGCAGCAGATGCTTGCCTTGATCTCACGATTGACTCTTGACTAGGATACATGTAGCTCAATGAACATGAACTTTAACTAAAAAATTCTCTCATGCGGATGAAATAATAGTTGGTAATTATATTCATGATTCACGCACGAGTCGTTCATCTTCAAAATTACTCCTACTGTCTCGACTCTTTTCTTTTTAGATTATTACATCATCTATGAGAATAATTACTGAGTCACAAAAAATGTCAACATATATATCAAGCTGAGAATAAGATTCATTCTAGATTTGTCTATCAATGATAGTAAAGAAAAGATTGATTTTCCGGAACTTTGTACAGCTGCTTGATGTATGTATATATATATATATATGCTGTAATAGAAGCGTGAAAACAGTAGTCTTTTTTTTGTTTCTACTATACTCATGCTGATATCTCGATGTTTGGATGTTGTCAGATATATTATGCAAGAATTAACATATCGGCTCTACTGGCAACGGTTTGCTTGACATATTCTAATAATAACAGACACATACGTCGTTGGGTCAAAAAAAGATTAATCTTAGATACTAAACACTCGTTCTTGTTTTGTTTCCAACTATATTATATTGCATTCTAAACATACCCATAACGTTAAGTTGAAAAAGATTTTCTTCTTTTGCTGTAAAATTTTGACATTTATATAATCCGGAAGATTCTAATTGTACATTAAGTACCGTCAATTGATATGTAAAGAAATTGTCTCGTCGAATTAAATATTTTTGTGGATCATTGGATGTTGTATGAACACCAATAACTTGTATATCATCTTTATAGAAAAGGATAATATTACCCGAGTAATTATTATCGAATATTTTATTAAACGATGCTAAAGATGGAACAGATGTTAAATAATTTGTTGTTAATAAATGTTGTCCCGAATTAAAGCGACATGTCATTGTTACGTTAACATTTTCACGGACTTTTATTCGTTCAATAGAAGTTGGATGAATAAATAGAAAGTTATTGAACAAAATGAATAATATGAAATACATCTAGAACAAAACAAAAATATGATACATACGTAAAATATCAATTACAAAATGACTTCACATAAGTTGTTGATAATGTCATTTTATTTCACCTTCACTCGACGAACGACAATATGTGTAGATATTTTTGCGCTCTCTCTCTCTCTCTCTTTCTTGCAATGTTAATGTGTATGTATAGTTAGCAAATGTTTTTACACGGAACTCTTTCTCTTCTCTATATCGGACAACTACCAATGATGGTCATTGCTGAATAGAGAATAAGAGAAGAGACGAGCGAGCGAGCGACAGAAGAAAAAAGAAAAGAATACGAAGAGGATATACCTTTTTTGTGTCACTCTCTTTCAGGAGACTCAAGAAGAGAAAAAAAACGTTTGTACATTTTTGTTCCACTAACAGTAAACCATGTTGAAGTTCATTGAAATAAATGAGTCGCACGTTTTGTACGTGACTAAAATCACCATCTCAATCTCTCTCACTGCGTCTTCTGTTTCAACAATGATTTATATCCTATGAATGGTGATTGTTTTAACAGAACACATGCATACATATATACATATACACAATGTCAGACGTGATTTCCCGTTTTTTTCTGTGTATATGTACGTTACTGTTAATTACCGGTAGTCAGTCTTCGTCTAGCGGTCATCTTCTCATTAGCAAGGGAAATATATATATGGAATAATAACAACACTATTACACAATATTAAACACGCACGAATACTTTTTTTAGGCCAATTGTATTAAATTTCATCTTAGACATTAAAAAAAGAGAAAACGTCTAATGATCAAAAATGTGGTACCGTACACAGTGTCTTCATATTTCATACATCGATGCCGACGCCGACGCGCCATCTCATACATTCCATAGACAGCATTTAGTTGAGAAAAGAAGAAGGAGAGAGAGAGAGAGAAAAAAGAATTGTTATTTTATACGCAGCATTTATTTGCACCTTAAAGATTTCATTACTTCTTTTTTCCTGAGAATGCGCCGACTGAAGCTGATAAGAGATAGACTATGATAGAAGGACAGGGCTGCGAGGCATCAAATAGATAATATGTATATATGTGTGTGTGTGTGTTTGAACATACACACACATACAATTGTTTTAACAGAAAAAGATGCCTCGAGGCATCTTGACGTAAGAAGGCCAACATTCTAATCAGATGTCGATTATTATGTATCCATTCTCCTTTTCTCTATTGTTTTCTTCAGTTGGAGTATGATAAACGGAAGCAATTGTTCATCTACATAAGAGTAGTAAAAAAGCTATAAGTACTTCTTTAGACAATGAGCTTCATGTACAGTTGATTAAATTGTATGTCAAACGAGATTTAGATAAAGTGCGAAGAGAGAGAGAGAGAGAGTGAGTGAAGAAAATATAGCACCCCTACTGTTCTTTTTTTCTCATATTCGTTCTTTGAAATAATGCGGAAAGAGTCAATTGACTGCATAAAAGAAAGTGAGATCTTTTGATTAAGAACAATTATTAGGTGCTTACAATGCATAGAAACAAAAAACCGCGAACATGCATTGTTTGACAAACGTGATTTCGAATTCAATCACTTTAGAACATTTATGAATTTTCAATATTATAAATAAGAAAATGGAATACAAAATGTCTATGATGTCGGCATCGTCATCCGAACGACTGTTGTTCAATCAACAAGACTAACAGACAAGTGAAAGTCATTCCCGTGAATAAATTCAATACGATTGAACTTTCTGTATGTATGTATGTCAACATCTTATACATACAAATTCATTTTAACAAGAAAAAAAGTGATCATATATGGATAAGCACGACTCATAGAAGTCTTATTGGTACAAATTAATTTTGAACGATGACTAAAACGAAACCTTAGAACTAGTTTAAAGACAATAATATACGTTGATCTGTTAAGAAAAAAAAGATATGTACATATTTGAAATGAAATTCTCTAATGAAACCCTAGCTATTGGATGAATATAAATTAATATATACGTATATAGAAAGTCTTTTCTTCTTCTTCGTCTTCATTTCAAATATCGAATGAAATTTCTCAGTTTTCATATATATTCAATAAAAGTTAATTATAACATACCAACCTGATTTACTTTCAATTGAATAACGATATAAGCATTATGTGAATACATACTCTTAGACACATTTATTTTATTTTCTGTCGCTATTGAAATAAATATAAATGTCATCGGGAATTTCTCCATCATTTGACGGCACCGCAACGATGTGAACAAATTAAGAGGTATAATACGGCGCGTCTAATGTACAGTTCAGTTCAGTTGGTTTTTTTCTCTCTCCTCGTACTTTTTTTATTCGTTCAATTTCATTCGATTCAATCAAGTGAACAAAAACGTGACATATACATATGTGTACGTTCAAGTATTCAAACTTCAAATGTTTGGAACTAATATGGGAGTTCGTATGAAAACAACAACAACTTAAACTATTGTTTAATAGACGGATATTTTCAAGTGTGGATAATATGTAAACTTAAAAAGAGAAGAAAACTAATGAAATCAATATTCAACATGATTAACATCGAAGACGATAGCAAATAACAAACCATGACATCATCATTATCCCATGATCGGCACCCTGAGCGAAATGTCTCTGTTCTTTTTTAAAGATTATAAGTTATGACCTAAACTATTGAGAAGATTTTATTTTTCTAAACAGGTGATTCGTCTTTGTATTAAGAAGAATAATAAATTTTCTTTTAAAATCGACCAGAACAAATTTATGTTATCGCTTCAAAACACTAAATGATGCCTCAAGCATGAATATCCTATATTTATATATATTTTCGTTGTCAGACTAGAATCCATTTGTATTGTTTTGTACAAAATACGTTCACAAAGAAGATTATTAACAGTTGAAAGCTTACTATTAACTGAGTGCACATACACACACACACACACGTTTTAACTTCAATCGGCTTTTCTTGAGTAGACAGGTGCTGTATATTGGCTCTCGCCGCCAGATTAAAACTCACACAAAAGATTCCGTACGATGATCAGACTAATTTTATTAATCATGCAAATAATTAAAGAAAAAGAAAAAGAGAATAATCCTTTACTTTATGATAGATTGATTTATGATATATTTTATTTATTTATTTATTTATAAGGGTCGTATTCTCTCATTCAAAACAAATTAAAATCATATATACATATGAGCGCAAAATCATCATTTAGCCAAACAAAGGACAACAAAAAAAAAAGAAGAGGAATGTCGTTCGTGTGCTCACAAAGAAGTTAGTCCGATCGTCATATGATCACACAAACCTTGACGATGTGTACTGAACATGTGTTAATTCAATGTGACACACTCACACGCGACCAATTAAAATAGCAAATGATGATAGCGGACAATTTCATTTTTCTTGTTGTTATTAGTTTACTGAGATTTTCATTTTGTTTTGTTCTTATAAAACATTGGGTCCAACTGGAACACCATGCATATTGAACAAAACTTTAGTCATCTTTTTATCAAGTAATTTCATATCAAGTTCTGTTGAACTTGTAGCTTCTTTTAATTTTTCGACACGACGACGAAAATTGGCATCAAGGGAATTTTTCTTTTGCAATTTTTTATTATAATGTGTACGACGTTGATGGTGTGACGATGGTTGATGATTAGCAGAAGCTCCACCTTGAGTAGTTGTTAAAACAGATGCTTCTGGTTGTTGTGGGGGGCGTATATGAGGGTTGAGATGGCGATTTTCACTATGTGCACGACTTTTAGCATTGCGTGGAGGTTTTTTCGATGGACTTGCACCTGAAATTTGATAATAGAAAAAAAACAGCAACAACATTTTATTATTGAATTTTGAAAGAAGCCAATGAATATACTCGATCGTATTTTTCGGTTTCGTTTTGGTGATGTGATACGTTCAATACCATGTTGAGATTCATCATGTTGAAACGATGGATTATCCATACCTTTACGATGAGGACGATTATCGGGAGTTTTGCCATGATTACGTCGACTAATTCTGTGACGAATCTTTCGCTAAATTATACAACATGAAATATAGATTAATGAAAACTAATTTGCTCTTGATGGCATTTTCTCTGTTGAATTCGAATAAGTATACGTGTAGAATTGTTCAAAGTGCTTTGATCGAGGTTTTGGAAAAACTAAGATTCTTTCAAATTTATCATGTGTTCGATATTTTCGCTATTATTCTATATGTTTGATACCTAGATGAATATTAATATTTTGTCAATCAATTTTATAGATGTTTTTGAATAGATTTTCTATAAAATATGGAATGAAAATAACAATAATTTCTTACATTAACTGCTCCATTTTCATCGACGACATGATATTTTCCTGCAGCCGATTCATTATTTAAATCACCAGCAATAGCTGCTGCTTGAATAAAAACATCATCATCGCCCGATCCAGCTTGCGATCCATCATCGTCACCTCTCATGCCGTGATTTGGATTATCATTTTTATCGATTTCGCCATCGCTATAATCAGGTAACGGTTCATTCTCTTCGTCAATGGGCTAAAGCAAACATTTTGTTTTAGAAAACAACTTTCTTTAATCGATTTTCCTTACTTTGATTTGTTGAAGCATTTTAACAATATCCATAATATCTTCAATTCGAACGCCTTCAAATTTACTTGAACGAAGTTTAGTTGATGCCAATATATGTTGAAATGTGTTATAACGATGGCAAAGCATAGCTACGAATTGTATTAAACATATAATACCAAAAAAGAATATTAACATAACACCCAATGGTTCAATCATAGCATGATCATTGTATGAACTCGGAATAGGCACAGGAATAAATAACATATCTTTCAAACGATTTTGTGCAAGTAAAACAGAAAAAACAAATGCTATCCATAATGCATCAAGCATGAAAAATGCAAATACACCTTGATCACGTAAATCATTTAATCCTAATTGAAGTTTTTGCTTTTCCAGTGCATCCATATGTATAGGTTTTAAATATTTCTGTATGAGTCGTCTCCAGAAAAGAAACTCATTTTCCTTTAGAAATTTTACATCAGCATATTTAACTAATTGATGATCAAACCAATATGGATTTACGCGATCATCATATTTCTTCATCATCTGTTCATTATGTTTTTGTTCATGAAGTAAATTTTGATTTTGACTTTTTTGTTGTTCTTCAACAAGTTCTTCTAAGCCGATACCATGCAAATCTAGACCTTGATTTAAGCGTTTATCGAGATCATCGAACATATTGATGCGATTGAGTACAGCAGTTATTTGCGCTAATAATTGATCACTGGATTCTGTACGTTGTGAATGACATTCGTCAATTAAATTTTCAACAACAGCTAAAAGTTCATTAGAATTTTTTGCATTTGAAAATTGTTGTTCCAGGAATTGTAAACATTCAGCTTGACTTTTGAATTTTTGTTTTTTCTTTCGATTGGGTATAAAGATATCTTCGCGTGTGCCCCAAGCATTTGCATTTAAATTTGTTAATGCATAAATAACAAGTAAAACATACGATGTTGGAACACAAAGAAAGAAAAGTAAACATGGCTGAACACAGTCTAAAAGAGAAATTTATATTAAATAAGTTGAAGTTTACTCTATGAACAATTGCAGACTCTCTACCCAGCAGAATTCTGTGACTGTTTTTTGATGAAGACAATACTTATAAAATAGAATTTTTGTGAGTTTTTTAAATTCTGAATTCTACTTGATAGGCCTTCTGTTGTGTAGGCCCTCCACTAAGGTGGCCAATACTTTTGCTTAAATTCTAAACTAATTAACTGGCGTTCTCCTTATACGTACTTAATTCATACGGATGACAAATTGCCGTAAGAAAGAAAATAATTCCCATAAACAGTAGAAAAAAGACAGCCGTTGTTTTCCATGATCCATCGACCATTCTCACTATTGTTCCAACAACGACAATCATCATAACAATAGCATAGTACGTTCCAAATATAGCTGCACAAATAATCTTTTTCTCTTCTGATATATCGTGATAGCAAATCATTAAAAATGCTACAGCAGGAAAACAAGCAAGTGTATATGCCGCCCAAACGTCAATATCAGTTGTTGCACTGAATGCATCAGCTATGGCAATAGTTATTGTTGCTGGACTTAGTATGTATAGAGCAAGATAGAAAACATGATAGAGTATAGCTAGAAATGAAACACTTTCATTGACACGTATTGTACGATGATAATTTTTAAGTATCGACACAGTTATGCCAAGTGTTGATGGTATCCATCGACGACGTTGATTAAAAAAATCAGTAAATGTTTCTGGTGCGTGTGTATATGCATCAGCAGCCGCACAATATTCAATTCTATAACCTTGTTCAATTAATAATTTACTTAGAAATCGGTCTTCGCCTAAATCTCGAAGAAGATAATCTTCGGGCGATTCACAACGTGCTGCAAAAACTTTCATAACATTGTCATCCATTAAAGCTGATGCACGATACAAAGCGAAACAGCCAGGAGCGCATAGAACACAACCAAGACTATGTTCTGTTGTTTTTTGTAACCAATAACACATAGCATATTCCATTTTCTATTCAATTTAAATGCGGAAATATTTGATTTGACTAGATCAAATGAAATGACGAATATTACCTGATACCATATTAATGGACCACTACCAATAGGATGAATTCGACTACTAACTGCTCCAACTTTTTTATCTTTTTTCATTCGATCCGTCAACATTCGAACTGAGTCCGGACCAAAATCAACATCACCATCAACCGATAAAATAAACGTATTCTCCGCCTATGAAAAAAAAACAAAATATTACAATTTAGAAAGTTTTCGTTTTGAAATTTACTTCAAGTAATAAACGTGGCCCTAGAATATCTTTATAATAAACATGTAAATCTTCATTTTGATCAAAATGTCGACGATAATTTCTTTTATCAGGTGAATCTTCAATTATTTTCGTTAAGGATTTCATTCGGTCTTCACATTGGCCAAGAATGCGATAACCAAGTAAATAATACATATACATCACCTAGATAGAATATATTTCTTTATTTTCGTATATCAGATAAAAGAAAAAGAGAATCTATGGAAAACTCACCATACTCCATCGTTTTTTCTTACTGACTTTCAGTTTATCTTTAAGATGAACAACAAGTAAATTTCCACCTGGTAATCGCCACGATAAACGGCCACCGTATGGTGTGGCTGTTTTTTGCGGTGGAGCCAATTTCATTCCTTCGACATCATGAACAATTCTACAAGAAGAAAAAATTTAATATAAATATTTTAATTATAAAACTATATGTCTATGAATTTACCCAGCAGCTTTATTAATAGCTTCAAAAAAGTCATTGACAAAAATATTCAATGTACGCTGTTGATTTTCATCGTGATAAAAGGCATCATCAAAGAAGACATGAGCTAATGAAAAAGATAATAATTAAATTATTATTAGTGAGTATAACGAGTTAAAATTTATAGGAATAAAAACCAAAGCAATTTTCTTGTAATTAGTATCCGTCAGATGCGGAAACGATGATTTATATTCTCAAGATGACAGTCGATCATGACTTGATTAGTAAAAGATCATCATCATCATATAAACAATGCGTAGGATGTATCAGTGAAAAAAAACATATAGCTATAATCGATAATATACTCCTAGTGAAAGAACTTGATTAAAACTTGAAGTAAACTTGAGATAAAAATCTTCAAAACAGACTCTAGGCTATATACGTATTTGTAAAAACAAAAGTATTCTGTTTGAATATTGTCAACGTATAAACCGGTTTATTTATTAATAGACGATTTCCAGGCGATTATTATTCTAGTTGTGTCTAATCATAGTATGGTTAACGACAAACAATGATAAGTCATACTTTTTACTTTCGTGTAAAACAAAACACAGTGTAAGTATTCGACATTAATAATTCATGTCTTAAATTCTCATAAACAGAATAAAAATAACTTTTCGTCATTCTAATTTATGCTTAACGAAGAAACTTATTCTACAAACACTTGAATACATAGAGTATCTGATACATTTAATTAGACAACATTGTAATATATTACATACCTTCCATATCATAGTAATCTGGATCAATGACTTGAAATTCATCTCGTGCTTGTCGTCTAGCGCTTTGATCAATATCCATTCTATTAAATAAACAAAAAACATAATAGATTTACATCTGTATGTAAATAAAAATGAAGTTTTCCTGTCTTTTACCTCATAACCGATTTAAGCATAAGAATCATTTCACTAATCGTTTCATGCCATAATGTTCCACATAAGTAAATTTTTGTATTATTTTCTAATTTTTCATCTTCAGCTGTGGCAAACGAAAAAAATGAACTTGAACATTTTTTCCTTTTACTATTTCTTTATGTAATATCTACTATTTTCTCATCATAGATTTAATATTTGTCCAGACATTCAATCAAAAAGGCCATCGTCTCTCTCTCTGTCTTTTTTTTCTCTCCGCAAATTAGACAATCATACACACACACGTAAAGAAGATTGTGTGTAAATATCTTTCTATCATACCATAACCTTATGACATACTTGATCTATGATGTCAAAACAAACAAAGGAGCGAAAACGAAAAAAAAGTCACTTACAAGATGCAGCCATCCCTAAACCTTTTAAATGTTCTTCGAATATATTTTTCTGGTGCTCTGGTTCGTTACGACGTCGATTTAATAGAAGTGATTGTTCAATTAATGAACTATCATATTGCGGAAGAACAAATAATCTATTGACATAAACAAACAAAATAAAAGCTCAATTAATAATCTAACAAAAACATTTATATATATATATATATATATCTTTACGTTTCAGTTGTAGCTAAACGTTTATTTTCAGGAAACCATACATGTGATGTTATCCATAATTGTGATAGATACCAAAGACTTAAACCAACTACAATATGCCATGTTATGCGTGTTGAACTCAGATTTTCGCTACACTCCCAATACATGATTTCACGTATGAGAACAATTTGATCAGTTTTCCATTGACACAAACCAATCATAATCGCTAATGTAACAGGTGTTGCTAAAGTTAATGGTACAGCAAATGCCACTCGTTGCATTTGCATTTTACATGCTGATTTTGAAAAATAATAACATAGACCAGTTGAAAAAAAATGTATAATCATAGGAACAAATGGCCCTATAGAATGCCAATAGTCATCTATAGTTTTCTCCTGGAATAACAAAAGAAAAATCGTGATTTATTAATGAAATGATGTCTTAGCTAAATACCCTATCTGGCTGAATATCAAATGGATCAGCTGCTGCCACACTTGGATCTTCATCATTATTTGGAAATAAAGTCATTTGTTCATTTCCACCTATTTTACCCATAATAGTATTATTATCATCGCTAACACCACCACCACCACCAGGAAATAATGGCATTTGACGTTTATGTCGTACAGGCAAATCATTACTGTTCATATCAAATTGATTTGATAATGGTCCAGCATCATAATTATTTAATTCCGGTCCAGCATGTAATGATGTATCTGTAAGTCCATTGCCTACTCGATTACTATTAAATGATACAAATACATTTTCAAAGTGATCTCTTGGCAATAGAAGAAAACTAAATGCAACTGTAAGCGCTATTTTCCATATTGAAGCACCTATATTTGCTTTGGATCGTATTGATTGTAAATGCCGCTTATATGTTCCTAATGGAATATTTAATTTGCCTAATTTAATATCTCTATCAACGTAGTTTTCCCACCAAACAATCGATACACAAAATAATGCTACAGGTGCTTCCCAACCAAAACGTAATTGTACTTGTTCAATTGTATCGGCTGCTGCTTTCATTGAATTACTCATGGCTGTATTCATTGAATCGTATGGATCCGATGCTGACAAATCGCCAATTGGTGTAGCTGGTGTTGTTGTTGCTCCTGATGGTTTTGTCAGAAACGCTGTAAATTGTGTACTTGTTACAATAAAATAAACGGAACATTGAGCAGCAAATGCAGCCAAATCAACAAATAATGTTAAAAATCGTAACATGGGTCTTGAATTACTTTTTGATAATGTTAATTTACAAAATGCAGGAATAGTACAAACAGCATTCATCAACAAAAGACCACGTATAACATCACAACTTGGTAAAACACGAAATACGAGTAAACAAACACCAAATGTATGAATACTCTCAAGAACAAAGATCTAAAAATATAATTATCATTTTATAATAACATACATATATGTGCATGTATTCATTGTCATTACTGTTATTAAATCTGCAAACACTGGCCCACGTCGATTACGAAAAAGACTTTTTGCAAGTGCTTCAAGAAATAGAAATACATATGGAACGCATATTGTTCCAACTAACATCAATGACCAACGACCTGCATATTGTTTTTCCTATGAAATCAATACGAATTTTTCTTTTCAATTTTATTAAAACAAAAAAAAACAATTAAAATACAAACTTGTAATCGATTTCCTAAACTTTGTGTCATAAGAAGAAATGATCCTTTACTTGCAACAGCAAAGATCAGTACACCAACAAAATAGACCACATATGCAGCACATTTAAATAAACGTTTTGCATTGCGCATGCATAATGTTGTTTTTCCATATCGATCAGCTGGTGATTCCAAAATGCCATCACCATAGGGCATTGTTTTAAACCTAGTCTTATTGAGTTACTACTGACGTAATGGTGCACGTAACGAAAAAAGAGAAAAGCTCATTGTATGATTGAACAAAGTAGAGAGAACGAGAGAGAGAAAGAAGTAAAAGGTTTGCCGGATTAAAACTAGGTAACAAAATTTGTTGTCTCACTCACTCTCTCTCTCTTCCTGGTTACATTCGAGTCGTAAACGCAGCGAGAGAGAGAGAGAGAGAGAGACAATGTGTTGTTCAGTAAGAGAACAGGAAACGTACAGCACGACGATAAAGACAACGACAATGATCAGATCCGTTTGTAAACAATCAAAAGAAGAAAAAGAAGAAAAAAAACCGCTTGTACATGTAGTTTACCTCGACTTGATGATTGGGAGTACAACACAATACGAAAGACAAAGAAATACCCCTACTATTCGCATTATGTAAACATGAAAACTCCTCCTCTTTCGATCTATTAGAAAGGGGCGAGAACAAACTAATTAGACGATGTATAAAAATAGGAACAAAAGATTTTAAATACTATTCAAATAAATCTTATTCGAAAAAATATCCAAAAACAAAAATTACAAACAGCAAACATAATTAATTAGAAAAAAAATATATTATCCAGTTTTTTTTATCTGAAAGGCAATAGAAAAAACAATTGTTATTCTACTTGGCTTCTGTAATATTAATTTTAAACTTAAATTTAAAGTCATTTTTATTAACGTTAGATTAGAATCAAAGCAAGTTCTTTATTTTATGGCAAAGGCTTCGTTTCGCTTAATCTTCATTGACCTATGCATTTAATGGCAACGTGAACTTCATTGTATAAAAACATTATCTCTCACTAACAATGAAATTAAATTCAATGGGCATACTATAGAAAATAAAGTGTATTATCTTCTATTAAATAAAGTACACAACATGTGGTAATTATGTATTCAATAGAAACCGCGGATTTAATTCATAAATAACATTCTGAATTTTATTTATTAATCAGATAGTGCTGAACTTTTATTTTTAGAAAATAAAAAAAGGAAACTAATTTTCTTTCTATATATTAAAATTAATGTATATGTATATATTATTATGAGAATAGAGACAGACTTCAAACGTCACGCGGAAATAATTAAATTCAATAGCACAAAAAGAGGAGAAGCAAAAGAAGCAGCAAATTTAGCCATATTGATATTAATTATTATTGACAGAAAGATGCCACACAAAAAAAAATACAATTAAATATATGAGAAAAAATTTTCTTTTTCTTCTAAAACCCTTTTAGGTTAAGGAAGCTTTCTTTGACTTGACTTTTTAATTATCGCAGTCAGTCATCGTTTAAAACAGTTCCTTAACATTTTTCATTATTATTATTCATGCTGAAGAATATATTATATTTGTTTGTCGAATAGATCATATGTCAAAGCCCAATGGAGTAAAAACAAACTATAGGAGCCAATTTATAAATTATCATGAATTTTCTTTTTTTTTCTTCAAATTCTTGTTTCAATTGATTGCACGCTAATAAACATACTTTTGTTTATAATAGAATGCCATGTCTATTCTCTCCTTCCCTCTATATATTTTTTCCTCTTTTTTTCTTCTTCTTTCTCAAAGTCATTCGTTATTTTGCTATAGCAAGTCGTTTGTTTTTATCAACATCATTTAGCATTTTCTTCTTTTTTTTCCTAGCAATTTTTCTTCCTACGTTCAACATAGACATAAAAGGTATTAAACTATAAATCTGCCGCATGATCTATTAAATACATGTAAAAATTTACACGCTTTATAATTATTCTGCAAAATTAATTAACAAAAACATGTCTTTTTAAGCAAAAAAACTATATCGATATAGACCCTTGGAAAAGCAGCTAGCTAGTAAGTTCAACGAAAGAAAGAGAAGAAAACCGACTGTTTTTTGGATTAGCTAAGTGTAAGAGAGAGCGTCTACTTGAGTTAATATCCTGTTGATGTAGTTCAAGAAGCAAGTGACACTATCCACAAACAGACAAATAGATTTATGGAGCAAAAAGAACGGATGAATAACTCAATTCTCGTTAATTGAATCATTGTATCATTTGTGTGCTTGAATATAAGCGCACCCACATATACCCACACACAAAACCCGATGAAATCGAACCCTAAGCAAATGCTGCAACTATTCACACGACTACATAGGATGAAGTGTATATAGTAGGAAAACAAGGCACTCATTAATCATTTTTTTGGTAAATATGCTGTTTTCTCGATTATTTTATTGAAAACAATCAGTGTAACCTTTCATGTAGATATAAGTAAATAATTTCGTTTCCTTAAATAACTAATCATTATAATTATAAGTTTTGTGTTGTAATTTTATGTGTGCAAAAACGTTCATCCTTCGTTTTTTTAAGTGAATATATACGTCCTAAACTGTAGTTAGAAAACGCATGCTTGCTTCTTTTTCTTCCATCCAACTACCGACAATAGGAACTCTTTGTCGACCCTCCCATCCCGTTTGATGCACACGCACATATAGACGAGCAAGAATAGTGCGGAAAGAACAAAAAACATAGTATGATTATTCATTTTTCTTTTTTTCATTAGTTCTACGAACTACTCGTCATCACATCTAGCGAGTGAGAAGACGCTAGAACGCGTTGGTCTCACTCATAGATTTGTTGTTATTGCTGTTATTATTATTATTATTATTATTATTATTATTATTATTATTATTATTATTATTGGTACTGCTTTTGGTATTCTTTTCGATGAAAATAAAATTTGTTACCTATTTCTCTTCTATCAGATTCATACCGAGAAACTATTGAAATTGATCGAATCCTATAGTTCTTAGATGAATAATTTACTAGACGAGATGAGATCTATTCTTTTCTTTCTGGTACCATATTATCTCTTGTTTTTTCTTCTTTCTGATTGCTAAGTTTTTCACCTCCACTCATATATATATATATTATATGCTTTTAGAAACATGTCAGTTTCCTACATAGAATTCGATAATTTGTGCAATGATCAATGATGAAATTGAAAATCATCATTACAACGCATACATAATATTCTGTTTTGAAATGGTGCATCATTCTAATTGAATGCTTGCCTATTTCTGGCCAAAGTCCAATATTCATGAAATACGAATACTTGAAGATGCAAAGGTAAGATGATAATCTCTTTCTTTCTTGCGAGGTATGATTATTTAGCCGAGAAAGATATTTTTTTTTCTACATAATTTTTCTGTCTTTTTTTCTTGCACAACCTGATTATCTTGAAATATGAAATTAATATGAATCTATCAATAGGAAATATAATAGCGATATAAAGCAAATGCAATACAAGAAAAAATTGCTTCTAACGTAAGATTACATTTCCGGAAAGCTTCCTGTTGCAGACTTAAACTCTTAAACTGTATATAAACCTACCTTTCTGAATATCAGTGACATCTATAATAAAGTCATTCGAATACTGAAAAACGAAATCAATGTGATGCATTGAGCTTGTCTAATTCTAATAACATAAATGAATAAGAAAGTTTAACGGATTTAATGATTCAATCGATTTTTATTTCTTGTTTGATTAGTTAATAAGATATTAGTTCATGATTCATGGAAGTTCTTTTTTTCTCGTATTCCATCATATTTGATCAAAACTTCTATGTTTCATCTATTTAACATATAAAAAAAAGAAGAAAGAGATGAATCGTTTGGATCGTTTTACACCATTGCGTGTTGTAAGTATTTATAGATAAAATAATTAGTCATATAAATGATTAAGTTGTTTTACAACACGTTTTAAAAATGAAATGCTTTTAAACGTGTCAATTTAAATCAAATACATTCTTGTTGTTGGAAGTTACAGCATCTAGTTTCTCTTTTTTTTTCTTTCTTTCTTTGCCATCATCGTTATTATCTCTTTTTTTTCTTCGTTGTGCTAATGAGCAACATGTAGCAAGCGCAAATCTTAGTCTGCTTATGCACTCACACGCAACACACACGAGAGAAAGGAACATTCAAACTAAGGCGTATACACTTGCTAAAGTTTTAGATCGACGAGCTCTTGCTCTTTTTCTCTCTCTGTTTTCCCTCCCTTTCCTCTCTTGTTTCTTATAGTAACCGTTAGCGTGCCATTCCCGTGTATTGTAGCAGAAAGCATGCGCTAGCGACTAACAATACGCTGTAGTTCAAATCAGATGCGTTTTAACCTAGCCATGCGAACATGAGAGCAGGAAAAGAACATTAAAAGAAAAAAAGAAGAAAATCGATCAGGATAGAGCTGAGAAGAGAGAACGATTTCGTCTGTTTTCTCTCGTCTTTTTAAACAATACATCCAACGTCTATCGTTCATGGTTATTCTTGTCGTCACATCGATGAATCGCCATTTATTTAGTGAAGTTTTCAAACAAATATCATCAAAACTTGATCAATTAAAAGCTTTTCTTTCTTCTACCGCTTATCTCAAGGTAACAAAACAAAAATCAAAATAAAAGACCTAGTCAATACTGATTTATAAAGAAGAAGAAAAACGAGAAGATGATTTGCATTGAAGATGTGTATCTAATTTGTTTACTCGATGGGTAGGAGGCGAGCAAAAGAAAGAAAAAAGATGAAGAAAAGAATGCCTTTTGGAATCTTGTCCCTCTAAACAAATGCGTGACAAGCTAGATTTCTACGTTTTACAGTTAGCAAAATTTAAGCGAATCTTTGCTCTGTATGCATACTTTTCTTAATTATGAAAATCAAAAACATAATAGTTCTGGATGTGAGGGATAATTGTAATAGGCAAACTGTGAGTAAGAATGAGAAAAAAAGTCTTTTCAACGAGTTCTAATTAGCTTGAACTTGAAATAAAGAAAACAGATTTGGATACAGAAATAGAACATCATGAGTTCTTCTTCTTATTTTCTTTTCTTATATCTGTATGCCGAAAATAAAAATAAAAGAAAAAGAAATCATCAAGTCAATATATTGTAATCATATTAGACGTCTGCGTTCTCAGGAGGTTGCCAGTATAGAAATTTTGAGTCGCTATTTCTCTTAGACATTAATTCATGGGCAAGTATCAATTGAAGCGCCGAGTAAAAGCGAAACTAAATCTACATGTCTAATAATAAATTTTGATTGAATTGTTTTCTGTTATTCTTTATTAGGTGGAGAATGTACGTTTAATTGATCGCTTCAACAGTCATCAACAAATAATTGGTAACGATCACAATAATTACTATGATTCGTCTTGTACTATAGTTAAATTTTTTCTTCTTCTTCTTCGTCTTCGTTTAACAGGCACAATCTATTTGACTTCGACACATCTTATTTTTATTGATCCAGAAGGCAAACGAGAAACTTGGGTAACTAAATAAAAAATAAAAATAGGAAGCTTAATTTTTATCATCGTTTTAGATTCTTCATTCTCTTACATCCTCTGTTGATAAATTACCAACAACGCAACATGGTTGCCCGTTACGTGTTCGAACAAAACATTTCCTTGCAGCAGAATTTACCATTCCAAAAGAACGTGATTGTGCTGATTTACATGCCACACTCAATCAACTAAAACCAGGTAATAGAAATAAATCTCAATTAAAAACCATGAATCTATGTTTGCTTGTTTGCTTGTTAAGATTCTTATGAAAAACTCTATTGTTTTCTCTACCAAGCACCAAATTATCTTGAAAAAATTTGGGACCCATTTTTGTTGGCCACAGAATATATGCGAATGGGTGTACCAAATGCGGATTGGAAAGTTGAAGATGGAAATAGCAATTTCGACATGTGTGATACATATCCGCCATTAATCTATGTACCAATATTAACAACAAAAGCAATGTTATTTGGAAGTGCGAAATTTCGAAGTCGCGGACGATTACCTGTTCTTACCTATTTACATCCGAATGGGGTATGTATTATTGAAGAATATCTATTTTTAATTATTTCTTTACTTACTAGGCATCAATAACTCGATGTTCACAACCATTATCTGGTTTTAGTGCTCGTTGTCAAGAGGATGAACAACTTCTCCAATGTATACTTAAAACAAACCCATATTCAAATACAATGTATATCATTGATACAAGACCTCGGGTATGATAATCGATGAAAAAAAAGATTATATAGATTATCTATTAACGAGTAAAAACGACCGAGATAGAGAATATTTCGAAATACATGAAACTAAGAGACTATCATATGAGTCATGGATATTTTATAAATAGAACTTTCTCTAGAATTTGTAACGATAGCTATTTGATATTTTAACATGTTTTTCATTGTTTAATAACGATTGCTACTAGCTTCGTTTTTTTTCGAATCTAGAATAATGTTACAATCCGGAAGATCTGAAAAGTATAGGCTTGCACCCAATCGTCTATATATACGTATATATATATATATAAATTGAAAGATAGTCTAATTGCTTCTATGAGAGCGTTGGGTTGATTTTTAAGAAGTTTGCTCTTAAGAAGAATGAAGAATACTCGTGTTAATAAATCTCGGACCCGGAACTATTTGCTATCACATCGGAAGTTCTTGTTTATAGATAGGTATTCAAAGGAAATCAGATGCACTCATACTAATTTAAAATAAACCTCATTATACAAGTAGAAGAAAAGGATTTTCAGTTGAGAAATGCAAAATGTTACCAGCTATTTTTGTATTTTCTTTAACAGATCAATGCTGTAGCTAATCGTGCAGCTGGTAAAGGTTATGAAAATGAAGATTATTATTCAAATATTCAATTTAAATTTTGTTCTATTGAAAATATTCATATTATGCGTGGCAGTTTACAGAAGCTACTTGAAAGTAATGTACAAAAGAAATTTAAATTCAAAATTACATAAAAAGAAGAAATTTTCTTTTAGCATGCGAGATGAAAAATCCGACAATGAATCAATATTTAAATGCCCTAGATAATTCATCATGGTTACAACATATAAAATCGCTTTTAGATACTGCTGTATTAATTGCTCGAGTATATAAATATAAAAGCAAGTTTCCAGTAAAGGAAAACCTTTTTTTCGTTGATCTAGGCTATTGAAGTTGAAAAGAAAAACGTTCTTGTTCATTGTTCCGATGGTTGGGATCGAACAGCACAATGTTGTTCATTGGCATCGCTACTTCTCTGTCCATATTATCGATCTATACATGGTTTTCGAGTAGGATTTAACTTTGCTTTTTCTAAAGAATACTTTTTTAAATACTTGTTTAAAATTAGATGCTAATTGAAAAAGAATGGCTTTCATTTGGACACAAATTTTCTGATCGTTGTGGACATACAGCAACAAGCGATAGTAAAGAACAATCGCCGATTTTCCTTCAGGTTTTTTTTGTAATTAAAACTATTGATATCTAAATTGTTCGTTTTAGTTTATTGAATCTGTGTGGCAATTAAGTCAAATATATCCAACAGCATTTGAGTTTAATGAACGTTTCCTCATATCCTTACACGATAATTCACATTCATGTCAATACGGAAATTTTATTGGCAATTGTGAAAAGGATCGTCTCGATTTGTGGTTTGTTTACTTCTTTTTCTTTTAGATAATATTAATTATTTTTTTCTTCCGAAAATCTATTTCAGTGTTAAAGAACGAACATATTCATATTGGAATTATGTATTACAAAATGTAAACGATTTCAAAAATCCATTATTTCGACCACAGTCATCCTATGCAAGTGAAGTTCTTCTGCCAGTTATAAACGCTCAAACACTAAAGTATTATTAATTGGCTTAAATTTCAATTTTTAATTAACTCATTTATTTATTTAAGATTTTGGTTAAGCATGTATCATCGTTTTGATAGTTCATTATTACCAAAAGAAAATATTTCCAATACATTAGCACATCTCGTTGATCACACACTGTCACTTAATGATCATGCACGATTATTAGAAAAGGTTGAATATAGAAAGATAGAAGAATTAAAAACCATATAGGCTGTTTTCTTCTCTGTTTAGCGCATTCGCGAACTTCATTCAATGATCGATGGTGATCGTACAACAAGACCAACAACAACTAGCAGTAGTACGACAACAACAACAACAACAACGACAACATCAAACGAAGATGTTGATGATTCTGATGTTGAGAAAGGAAATCATCATAAGAAAATATCACTTCCAGAACTTGATAGTGGCATCAGTGAAGCAGAACTATCTCAAACACGAATAGCAGATTCAATATCATTAAAATTAAATACAATACTTAAGCCACCAACATTATCTACATCGGATGTTGAAAGTGGTTTTAGTGGTGATTATTCACCACATGGAAAAACTCCATTATCATCATTTATATTTCAACGTCAGTCAAGTATTGACACAAATGACATGCCAACCATAGAACGTATTGCATTGGAACTTAATTCAATAGCACTCGATTGGCGTTCATATCATACACCACTCCATTGTTCTTGTTCATTACCATTCGATTCTGCACAAAGAAAAGTATGAGTAGAACGAATTTTAACCTTTATTTTCTTTATCTAAGAAAACAAAACGGCAAATACCTATCTTCCCTTTGACTGTAAAAATATGATAAAAACTTGATAGTCGACTTCAGGTTACAAGCTACATCGTAGTCAAAAATAGTACTCAGAAAGATCCGATTCAAAAGAGTTTCTATTAAAAAACATTTACCCCGTAAATGCCCCGAGATACTAGAGAAGTACTTTTACCATTGGCATTGATTTTGAACTTATCGTTCGGTTGAATCAACACAATTTGTTTTATATTTGGTCGTGCCGCTCCCGAAAAGTGAATTGTTATTTTTTGTTTTGAGAAAGAAATCTCGGCATACTCGGGAAAAACTTAAAGAGAAATTGTGTAGCCGTAGGACTGGCCTGCACAATCTATAACGTTTAACTTTCGAAAATTTACTCTCAATTTATAGGTTTTAGACTTTAACACAGAATATGAAAACAAAATTTCATTCTTCCTTTTATTTTAGTATAATTGTTGGAGATGTGGAGAAAATTTTTGTGCACGTTGTATTGAACGTGGTATTTATTTGCCTGGTTTATATAGTAATAGTCTAGCACCAGTTTGTAAGACATGTGCACGCTCAATAAAATCTTCTCCGTCGTTCGCTGATTTTTCAGCATTAGTCAAATCCAAATCAACAGAATTTATTCGTAATCAAACAGCCATGAAATTATCTCGTTCAATGATTATTGATCAATTCAATAATGACCGGTGATTTGTATTCTCAATCCTGTTTGTTTATTTAATTATTTATCGATCAATTGCAAATTATTAGTCAGATGTACAAAGACACAAAAAGAACAGAGAGAAAATAAACTTATTCCTTCTATTAAAAGTACTAAAAACGATGTTTTCATGTCCGTGTTATTTTTTCCTCACGTTTAAAATGGCAAAATAAATAATATAGCTTATTTGATGAAAGAATTGGATTTTGAACTAGTAACAGTGTTTGTGTTGTAAAAAATCTCATTATGATTATTTAGTTAAAATACAATTTCATTGAATAATATCAAATAATGAAGCAACAATAGAGATAAGAAAACTGCTTTGGATCGATTTGCATAAATTTCTACTAATAAAATTGACATACAAGGCCAATCATGAAGAACTATGCAGTACAAAGATAGACACATCATCTGTTTGCTTCAATTCAATGCGTTGATGTTTTATTAATTTGCATGGAGATGATGATCAATAGCCCACCAAGAAAACATTAACGACATTACATATATCTATCTAGACAGAACAAAATTCTTGTATTTCTTCTATAATTTATTCAGCATCCATCAATTTACTACCATTAATAATAATTGATATGAAATTCTCTTATGAAGCATTAAGCCACATATATATCTAAAATTTAGTTTTAGTCGTACTTTATATGAAGCCAAAGAAAACTTTTCAGGTCTCGATTAATACTGCAAGTCATTCATGATAATTCCACATTTAGATATTTAACCGTGAAAAATATTCCAGATCTTTTCTTGCATATATTTATGAGCAGCTCTGTTAATCGTCATGAATAAATGAACGGATTTAATATAATCCTGAATGGGGTTATTACAGATACGTAGATCATCCAACGTTGATTGCTCTGTATGATTACTAGAAGAAATTCTCACAGGACGAAGTGTCTATTTTGCATCAGTGAAGTATAAATATCGTTTTATGCATCTATAACTCGAATACTATTACGTTTTTGAATGTGTTACTTAAATTAAGCAGAAAATCGAGGCCTTATTCAATCGAAAATAGTAGAAGATAGAATGCTTTTGTAAATATAGCTAGACATTATTGAAATATTAAGTCAAACAGAAAAGTTTCGATCCGGTTTAGCCTGTGTTGATACGAAAAACAAATAGCATTAGTGTATTTTCTATACTGCGCATTTCTGTAGGATATTTCTAAACTAAAAATCAATTCGATTTTCTTTTTAACTTTCCATGTATGATACTGAATGAAAGCCGAATCTTTTTCACAAGACAACTATTGATCACCTACTTCCATTAGACGATAATTGCAAACCAATCTTCTTGTTGGATAATGAACGTTTTTATCGTGAAGGTTAAGTATAATACAAAATAATGAAGACGATCTACAAGATGGTTTTGATACAACTTGAATTAGATAATGAAAACGAAAATCATTACGACGATAGAATTTGAAACCCTGAAATAAACGAAATAACCATAATTCTTTATCAGCAATCATTTGTAGCACCAATCAATCAAGAAAACCTTCATGCAGAGTTATATCACTTTACAATCTAAACAAAAAGACGACATTATGCACTGAATATATTTGAAAGGATTCGATTCGATACAGTTTGAGTGTCTGATTTTTATGTTAGATATATATGCAATAGTTCAAGAATAAAATGCACAGGGGTTTAGTACATAGGTGCTAAGTGAATTCGTCGCCAGATAATTTGCCGTGAATGTACTGTAGTTGATTAGAACTGTACCATGTCTTACTGTTAATTGACTTAACTAAAACCGTGTTTCAATTAATGTATAAACTTATAACTCTATTATCCTCACCAAGGTAACAATTAATATTCCCAGGTCGAACATTCGGACGACCTGATACGATCGTAAGCGGCCTTATACCACCGTTTTGCAACGTTTCCGACCGTAAATCGCCGTAATTTGACATTTTGGCATGCACTTAGGATATCTTGGAGCTGGATTCGAGTATTCCGCAACTGGGTTCGCCTACAGGTTATACCAAAGCGTAAAAAGCCTAAAACAAGATAGATCTCGACGAGTTCTATCGATTCCACTAATTACTTTTTTCTCAGGACCCTCCTTCAAGGAGAAAAACCTGAAATACTTTCAAAAAATCCAGTGTTTTTCGTAAAACTTGTCGCGATTCGCTCATAGATTAGACCAAACGACGAAACTTTATCAGGAAATAGAGCTTGATACGCTCTATCGAATGATCACCATTCAGGCCCGATTCCATTATTGGATGCCTGAAAACTCAACTGAACAAGATCCAGAATCGAATTTTCTCTGTAACTCGCACCGGGATTCGTCTGTAGGTTATACCAAAAGTTAAAAAGAGTATACCAAGATAGAACTCGTCGAGATCTATCTTGATTTAGCCTTTTTACGCTTTGGTATAACCTGTAGGCGAATCCAGTTGCGAAATACTCGAATCAAACTCCAAGATATCCTACGTGTAAGGAAGGGGTATGAATGTGGAAATCTGCTGTTCAATCAATGTCCAGTTTCCCACTCACGCAACACTTCAAATTACTAAAATAAAGTCACCTAATCTATATTGATATTCATCATTCATTTTGTTTGTTTTACAAACTATTTTGAGTCAAAGATCACCTGATCGTTACATCTCTTTTAGTATTCATTTATCAAGAAGAAAAAAGAATAAAACTAGTCTACTTTTATCATTAAAATAAACTTTCATGTCTTCAAAAAGCCTTTACTAATTACAAACAGAACAAATGATCTACATATTCATAATATATAAAATTGCTCGTATTTCGATGAAAATGAATCATTATTTAAAAATTTTTTATCCTGCATTCATTTGGTTCTCCATTAATCACAGGAAATATGTTCTATTTGAAATTTTTCTTTCGTTTTCAACTCTTGCATTCTGCAAAATATGCAATATTACTCTTTAATATATTTTCTGAAATAAAACTTGCGTCTTCTAGAAATTATCCATAAAATAGTCTATTCTTAAATTAACATTCTCTAGGAATTGATAAGAATTCAGCCAGAAATTTTGTTGCTCTTTAATCATTTGTGTTTAAATGAACCAAGTTTTTATTTAACTTCACACTAAAAAAACTTTCTAACTTCACTGTCAATTTCTTTATTTCATAAAGAACTATCTCATTATTGGTCCATTGTTTTCATGAATGTCCATTGAAGATATTCAGTGGGCCGAAAACAGATCAGCGGTTCTAGCAGCATATATCATTATTGGTGACAATAAAACACTGATGATATTTGCGGTTTGTTTTTGATACTCTGTTTGGCACCTTGTTTTTCATTTTATGAAAATTTCCAACTTGTCAATTTCTCATTAATAAATATTTATCAGAACATTTATTGTAAAGAAGAATGCGTTCTATACTTGAAGAGTAGAAAATTTTGTTTCACTTGTATATGACCATGGATCTTTTGTTTGATTATTACTTTATTTTTTTTTCTAACTGATTTGTGGCATAGCAACTAAACACCCTTTGCAATCCAATTTATTCACATAGTATTTTTCTATTGTTTTCATTTCAACTCAATAATAAACAACACATTTTAAAAAGTTGTTTTAAATCTACATAGAACAATATTTATATACAATACTTCTATCATCTGTTAAGATTGAATTAAGTGATATNTCTTAGAACATGTACGATTTCCATTGATGAGTGCTCGATTTCTTGTTAATACAGTTAGTTCAGATCCACTAATTCGATCTGATCAAGCAAAATATTATCTATTATTACCACAGGAACGTTTTGAGTATGCAAGGACCAAGAACAAGAAGAAGAAAACCAATAAAATCATCTGAAGTTTTGTTTGCTGGTTTGTTATTTTATATTAAATTAGCTCTTGTTTTTTAATTTAAATTTTCAATCTTAAAATAGTTCGAGGTTGGTGTTCTGGCGGTGCCATAGCCAGTGTTGAAATGTTTGATCCAGTTACAAATGAACGGAGAGCTGTATCACCAATGTCAAAACGAAGATGTGGAGTTGGTGTAGCTGTACTTAATAATCTTTTATATGCTGTTGGTGGACATGATGGCGTTAGTTATTTGAACAGTGTGGAAAAGTAAATTTAATACAGAATATTTCTCATATAAATATTACTATGCATAGATTTGATCCTCAAACAAATCAATGGAATAATGATATAGCACCGGCAAGCTCATGTCGAACAAGTGTTGGAGTTGCAGTACTGAGTGGTTGTGTTTATTCAATGAGCAATATCAGGTGAAAATCTCGACTTAATACAAGCAGTTTGTTTTATTAACTATCTGATCGAAATTATCTTGGAATGGGAGAATTTTAACGTGACAAGAGAAATGAAATTAAGGATGTTTGTTTTTGAAAGGCTTCAAGTTTGTTCAATTCGTCTATGCTGGTTATCCTTTCTTTTCAGCTTGATCTGTCTCCCTGACGTACTTGCTGGGTTTTGTGGTTTTTTTTACATGCTTATAGTATGATGAAGTTCAAAAAGAATAAGATGATATGTTTCATAATTAGACAGAAGTTACATAAATGAAGTTAATATAATGGGATGGAGGATTCCTTAATTCTTTGAAGTATGTATCTTCAAAGGCTAGTGAAGTAAAAAATTGGAAAATTCTGCACTTCAATTTTGGATTAAGAACTCTTTGATTAATCGAAGAAGCTAAGTCGGCAAGACGTCGAAGTCCGAAATTTTACGACACCAGATATAAGAATCAGCGGAACACGGAAAAAGCAGAGAACAATGACTATACAAGACGTTTATAAAATAAGTGAATAGAGGAATAATCATCAACATGACCATAAGTTATTAAATGTTAATAGTACTATGCAATGAAAATAATAAAACAATGATTCCTTGCCGTACATTGACATGGGAACTCGTCAGTTTCTATCGGCACAGGCAAATTGTGTTCCAAAAACGGTTTTCATAGAAACTTTGAAAAATACTACAGGCATAATTCGCTGATTCCTTCCTATCTGTTTGCTACCGGAAAGTAATAAAGAAATGGAACTGAAACGTCTTATTAAGTTTGAAGACGTTTCCATACAAGAAAATGTCTGTATTTTTGTGTCAGTCAGAAAAAAGATTCAACTAACACTGAAAAAGAGACGCCGTTCTCTTAGTCTTAGTCAGCGTTATTTAGCAAGTATTGTAAAGATACATTCGAAGTATCAACAAAAAAACGAAGCGATTCTGCATTATTGCTTCTTATGCTCTGTTATCTGTTGATACAAGTTGATAAAAGTAGGCACTTTTTATTGAGCATTTTACTTTGAATTTCTGGTTTACTAATGATACATTTTGTTCGATGATCTTCATCACCGCTGATCGTATTAAGTTAGGAGACAAAGACAACAGTTCACTTCTCTGTTATCGAGTTAACACCCGATCATCTTCATTATTACACATGATGTGACTCCATCGTACGTCTTTAGGGTCAAATGGACTTTTTTTTCATTCTAACTCTCACGCATTTTCTTCCCTGGGTATATATTATATCTTTTTCGTTTGTTTTTTTGCATGAATAGAAAAGTATAGTCAGATCCAGTGCTAACATTCTTCTGTGGGTTCAACGTAGCTCTATTATGTGGTGAAGGATTCGAGTTCTATACGCCACAGACATGTATTGTTATTTTCTTCGTCTGTGTGCTAGTCACGCTGACGAAAAGAAGAACAGAAAAAGTATATTGCTATCGATATATCTATATCGAATAAACGTTTGGGCATTGCTGACGAGTCATTTCTTCTATTTATGTAATTCGACCATTTCATTCTAATGCTTCTTACCAAGAAGATTGTTTTCCCTAATATTATCCATTTCGGCGTAAAATCGATGTAGACATCTTCCCACTTCCTTTGGATCAGTCAAAAGTATCGAGCTTCTACTTTTGATATTGTAAAGAGGGAGTTCTGTGGCGTCTGTCTGTCTAACATTCGTTACGCTCAACGACAGTTTTTATGACTGGTTGTACGCTGTTACATTTTCCGTCCTCTTTGTTAAGAAAGTTTCATGGTATGTTAACATTTTATTGTACGGAATTGTAGTTCGGGTTGTCTTGGACATAGGGTAAAAATGCAGGCTGTAACATAATCTTGTCGAAAAAGTATCAAAGAGACATGCAAGTTTTACTATATATATAGAGCAGTTAGAACTGAAGTGTAGTATAATTTGAAATTTATCGTGAAATTCACTACAACTGTACTGAACGAAAAATACGTACGTGAGTACAAACAATCATGAAAAATGTATTTGGCATCAATGAATGCTATTCACATCAATGTGTTAGAGCTTACTCTAAATAATCTTGAAGCTCTGACTTGCATAGAACTAAGAACTCATAATTATTTCAAAAACATGGTCACCTATTATATTTAACACATTTTTTAATTTAGTTTTAGTCGTCGCAAACATATAATAATCGAACAATGATACGATCTTATTATTATACAAGAGGTGGAGTTTTAGGACCACAACCTAATGTACGTATTATTATTCGATTATACTTCGTTCAATGTTAGTAAAATTTGTTTTTCAAATGTGTGTAAGAGAAGAGGTAAGTCAAAACATAAATTTTTACTTGATCTCCTTGTGAATGCCGACTCAAATATGAGTAATAAACTTTATCGTTACGTGTCGCAGATACAAGTTTTCATAATGCATGATGTTCGATGTATTAGTATGAGAGTAAACATTGAATAGTAGAAACTGGCACTTCTTCAGATTATGAATGCGACGAATTGATTGGTGCAAGAACGAAAGCATGGCAAAGGTAGATTCGTTCATCTGATATAATCATTCAGAACGGATTGGCAAAATGTGCTTTGAAACAAACTACATTTTGTACAGTAAAAAACACTATAAGCGATGTGAATTACGTTGACATTACTTCAAAATCTAGTAATTGTGCGGAGCGTATTTCAATTTAAACTGAAGTACACTTCTATATATATGCAGGTGTTTTCGTGAAACATTGTTTCAGTTAAATATTCATATTTGAAAGAAAATGTTTTTACGAAAACTAGCATTTCAAAAAAAACTTGACAATAATCACAGATATAGCGACAAGAAAAAAAACGTCAGCTTGATGAACTATATCTATTGAGATCTTTCGACTAAATTCTGCTACTCATTATTGCTGTCAGATTTTTCAAGGTTTGGGCGTATGATACTTTGTTTCATGCTGAAAAACTCCAACTCCATACATATAATGGTGTTAGTCTATCGAATGCAATAGTGCATTCTGTACATCTATCTGTTTCAGAAACGTTCGGATCCTATTCAGAATCATAAATTATTTTCGTGGAGTTATGTGTAACTAGTTCATAGATATATTGACTCTTCTAATACATTTTCTTTTCCAGCAAGAACGGTCGTCGAGTAGTTTCATGCGTGGCAAATTCATGAACACGTATGGACACAACTGGCAACGTAAGTAATAAATTCTGTAGCCTAATTTCGGAGTGTCTTGCTTGGATCATCGAGCAACGCTTCAAAACCAAATCACTTTGCAACTACTATGTTTTTTTTATAGTGCCCCAGGTCTAACATTCCGGCCACCGGATCCCGTAGGATACTCCAGGGAATATGCGGGAAAGTCACCACATCCTGCAGGAAAACACGGGAAATCGCTGGAACATGGAAGCAGTATTCCGGTCAAAAATACGGCCGGACTTTTCCGGAGAATTCCTGCCAAGTTCCGGTGCTTTCTGGCAGGAATTGATTGGAAATCACCAGAAAGAATGCTAAAAATTTCCAACCAGAATACTGCTTCCACAAAATCAACGGAAGTACCCGGAACCGGCCGTTTCCAAACCGGATTGTTCGACCTGGGATAGCATCAGGCAAACTGCACCATTTAGCTGAAGGCTTCGGCACAATAGTGAAAATCGAATTGACTCATTCTATTACGTATAATAACCATATCGATTTCATAGTTTTGTGAGTGTTCAAATGACTAATAATATCATAAATAAACAAATTATTTTTTTAGCTATGATAAATTTGGCGCAGGAAAAGCCTTTTGTGACCACATATCAGCCCTCAATGATTGGTGTCAACAAAATATGTTTTTGGACATGGAACACGTCGAAACATCTCATTGAACATATCATCGATTTTGACTGTATATCCTCATTTTCTTTCTTGATCTTTCATGTCCAACAGATTCTCATTCATTTCCATTTATTCATTAAACAATGGTGACTGAAAGAAGTCAATATAACTTAATTAATGATAAAACTGCATCCAACAGGAACCATTCTAACGAAATCGAAACTGCCTCTAAGACAAACATAACTAGCTAAAAACTATTTTATTCAATACGCAACTGAAACTCGCGGTTTAGTTTTAGCTACGTTCCTACATGTGGAAGGCTAACACCAATTCTGATATCGACTGTATAAAAAAAGAAATCACAAAGAAGTTAAACGAAAACAAACACAATGAAATTTAACATAGAAGCTTTAGGTTGTTCTACATGAACTGTTTCAATCGGTACACATCTAACATCAAACGGTTTAGTTGTTGCTTCCATTGTATAACGATGTAAAAGACGTTCAAGTGCTGACAACGACACATTCATTGCTAGATCAAATATTAAATATTTCTATTTTTTTCCAATTTAATCGAAAAAGGACACTTACAATTGAGAATATAAGCTGAATTTAATGCCTTATCACTATGTTTTAATAATTGATAATAAAAAGTAGCACGATCACGAACTTCATCATCTTGATCGAGTGTTGTTCTGTGTAAAAATACCAAAATATTTGGTAATAATTCTTCGGAGGCAGCACCAAACTTAGCCAATGCACTCACCGCAGCTGCACAAGTAATTACTTAATTACTGATAAAAACAAAAGTAAATTGAAAAAGGATTTTATCAGCTCGAACAGGTGCATTTCCAAGAATAACACGATTATAAATATAACGAATATATTTAGCTGGTGTCGTGGTGCGTGGTCCTTCACGACCCAATAAATGAAGAATACGAGTAGCCAATG
>CAJNYU010000356.1:0-209491 GCA_905331475.1 Rotaria socialis | reverse complement strand
AATATCGTGTAGTATCATGGACGAAAGTTCATTGGAATCCATGGGTTCACCTTGGGAAACTCACTATAGTCAGTATACTTTCACAAAAATGTACTTTTCGATTGAATATGCATACATAGATATATTCGTTATTGTAAAGAGCAAAATAGACAAAGTGTTTAGAAAATTGATTCCAAGCATAAAAGAAAACAGATAGTAAAGAATTCGACTGGTCGCTCAGCTAGATGACTATTTAAATACTACTATTACTACTACTAAATGTATCTTTTGTTTGTTCGAATTAACTGAATACTATTGAAATCAAATTGAACGTAAAACATTTATGTAACTAGTCTGCTTTATATGATTTTTATTATCCTTGAAAGTTACTTGAATATTATAGAAAAAGTAGTCCTTCAATATGTACAAATGGGGATGATTTAGAATAATTCGGGATCACGGATATCGCTGGCTGCCAAGGTTAGATGAGAGCAAGACTTTCAATGACTTAAGTGATTGATCAGAGGATTCTTACAAAATTAGTCAGAGTTAAGGAGAGTTCCCAATTTTTTTCAAAATTGATCATCAAAAAGATACAATCGCTTTGCTCAAGAAAAATAAAATGTTTTTCGGGAACCTAGAAATCAAATTCCTGCTGTACGTTTAGAGTGAAAGTACTCCACATCTCAAATGAATTTTTCCCATTTCATTCATATTATTTATGTACTTGAATTCGGATAATGCGTAGTTTTCAATCAATGAAAATCTATTGATTTTCAATGATTAATACCACTACTTGTGAATATGGGTGTGAGTGTGGTTGAGTTAAGAATACAGTCACATCCATACACCCACACCCACACCCGTCTTTCTGATGTACCGGAGAAAAATGCCAGCGTTTGTAAGTTATACACCATTTATATTTGGTCAAAAAATGAAGTTTTTAGGGTGTCATTAGTATTTTACATGTTCCTCTACGTTTGCTCATTCGTTTGACTTCCAAAGCGTCTAAAAATATAGAGAAATGTTTTCTCTATAGACCAATTCATACGGTTACGCAATCCCACCAAGCAATTATTAATACTAAGATATTTAAGAAAACGATGATTGACTAAAATGAGAAGTTTTTAGTATTTTGACTATAGCCAAGTCGGATCATGCCATCCCAAAATAGTTCATATATTTTCTGAAAGTCGTTGAAATTCTGCATTTCCTATGGTATTGCTTATTCAGACAAAAGTTGAGCGAAAATAATTATACTCTACATCACAAATGTTGACATTGGACAGTTTTCTGTGTTCAATCGGATGCAAGATCAACTGAGTATATTCTGTATGATTGCCCAAATCCAAAAGTATGATTTTAGATTCGTGATCAACATGAAAAGTTGATCACAAAAATATCATTTGATTAAATACAAAGCTAGTTCAATTAAAAAACACCTACAGCATAGCAATAATTTGAAGCATTTTTTCGAATACTTTCTGGTATGTCTTTTTAATCATTTACTAAAAGAACTAGAAATAAGATTTTTTCTTTACTTATAATCTCTGAACACTTAGCTTGAAAATCTGCTATTTACTTTTCTCGGGTTTTATTTTATTGTTAAGTTAATTAGACTTTTCACGATGTCGTCGAAAATTCATATAAATGCGTTAAAACTGCTATCATTTGTGGGTGCTTCTATCATCACCAGTTATCCTGATAACAAAAGGATTTACAGATTTAGAATCAGCATATGAAACTACGTATCATCGAGCACTTTTTAGAAAAAAAAATCTTCAAAAAACGACCCTGGGGTGGAATACAGCAAAATTTTCGAAAAACTAATGATTTCACGTAGTTTCATACGCTGATTCTAAAATAAATGATAGCAGTTTTAACACATTTATATCGATTTTCGACAGAATCAAGAAAAGTTCAATTTTCTCAACGATAAATCATGAACCGAGAAACATAGCAGATTTTCAAGCTAAGTGTTCAGAAATTCTAAATAAAGTAAAATTCTTATTTCTAGATTTCTGACTTAATGATTAGAGAGACATACCAGAAAGTATTCCAAAAAATTCTTCAAACTATTGCTATGCAGTAGGCATTTTTTTTAGCTTAGATAACTTTGTATTTAATCAAATGATCCTTTTATGGTCAAATTTTTGTGTTGATCACGAATCTGAAATCATATTTTTGATTCGAGCAATCATATAAAATATAGTCAACTAATCAAGGATCTGATTGAATACAGAAAAATATTCAATGTCAACATTTGTGGTGTAGAGTAACTATTTTGCTCAACTTTTATCTAAATAAGCAATACTATAGAAGATGCAGAATTTCAAGGATGTGGGTGTGTGGATATGACTGTACTCTTAACACACCCACACCCACACGCAAAAGTATTGTCATGTGAGTTATTGCTAATGACTTCACAATCGTTGTTTGTGCTAGATCAGGAATTTCTTTTGTAATAACGTAACTCGTCGCCTGAAGTAAAAATGAGTCTATTTTTAAATAAAAAAATTACAAGTACACATACTTCTAGTGTAATATCATCTAGGCTGATTTCCCGTTCCACCAGTTGTCAATATTAAATTCGGTCGTAATTCATTACACAATTTCAACAATATTTCCTAGAATTAAAAAAACCAGATCAACCTATCATTTAAAAGATAAAAACTACATACCTTGACAAGCAGCTAGTCCTGAATGATCTTTTGTTGAATCATCATAACAAGTGGAATTCATTGAAATAAACTAAAATATGGTTATAATCAGTTATTCGTTTGATTTAAGGAATGAACATGTGAAATAAATAAGTTCTTATCAAACACGTATACATGATCATAGAGTTCTTCTAAACAAAAACAAACATAAGAATAAAACATAGTTGATTGTATAACATAGAAAATCGATCCTCTAATTTTTGTGTTTTTCTTTTTCAATCATGCACCATGTTCTTCATCAAATAAGGATGCTAGCAAATTTGTATTTAATTTAGATAATACTTTCTTGTTGCATATATTTTAAATCGTCAACATCACGTCAAAATTCTTCTTTATTCAAACAATTTGTTTCTAAGGATTTGAAACGGGATAGAAGTTCAATAATACCTGATATTATCTACATATATGAAAATCATGATAGAATTGAATTTATTGGAAAGGACAAAGAAATCACCTGTTCAAATTTTCAATACCTATTGGAGCTTGTTTTATACAGTCATTTTCAACAATCGATGTTGCTTCACCAATAATAACATTCAAATAAAAATCAACAGTAGACAGCGGTGGTCGAGATACTTTATTTTTATATGTACTAATTCATATTTGAGGGTGTGGGTGTGGGCAAATTCAAAGAAAAATTTCGAGAACAAAAGTACCGCATCGTCATAAAATTTAAATCCTATCTATTTTTTTCTATAGCAATTGATAGAAAAAGATGAATTCTTTGTCTATTAAATTAATAGGTGATTTCGTCACTACGAAAGTAAGATGAATCTTATACGCTCTACCATCGTCATTTGCCATGAATTTACTTCATTTAGTTATTAAAATATTATCCAAAAAAAAATAATATCTGAAGCTTATGAAGATCGAATCGATTAACTGTAGATTCTAGATTAAAAAAAACTGATGAAAAAGTATCTTCTATTCTATTAGCCCTTATATTGGAATCGGAAAGCAAGAAACTGTTTCACTGCCATCAATAAATCATTACAGCGTATCATTCTATCAGCTTAGTTAAGTTCCTGAGTTTCATGAAGATTGAAAGAAAGGCAGTCTCTACCTGTTAACTCAGATGAGTAGTAGTGTATATTTACCGATTAAAGCGGAGTCTCTGTTATTTGTTGATTATGACAGAAAGTTTAAAAATAGTTAAGAGATATTTCTTTATTGGTATCGCCTGATTATAGGATATCCTTCATCATAATTCTATATAAAATATATCTAATATTTCGATGATCTTAAAAGATTTGCTTATTATCGGAGTAATAAAGTAAATTTAATGAGTTCTAAAAGGAAAACGAAATCCAAAACGTTTTTTGAATATATTCTCATCCTAGTTACTTCTCCAATAATAAGCAAGAAAAGCAAGAAAATAAAATGCTTGCATACAGAAAAAAAGTATAGAGATACTCCCACGCTCGCCGTCGAATGTACTGAAGATTTCAGCTTAGAAAAACACTTTCAGAAATCAAAAATGAAAAAAGAAAATAGAACGAACGTAGAATATTTTAGGTCATGATTCGAGTTTTTCCTGAATGGATCCGATTAAAGCAGTGATCAACTTAGATTACCTGCTCTCACGTCAGAGTAAATATTGATACGATTCACCAGATGCATATATTTCCTTCCTTCAAGAATAGTAAATTCTTTGAATATGTGTTTATCATTTAGCTTATATGTAGACTATGAAAAATACGACACTACGTGCATTGTTCACTGATAAATTAAATGGACAGTAGTATTTGACAGAGAGGCTTCGAATAAACGAACGTTTCACCACTCTTTAGGAATAATACTCTGTACCTATGGTTTGCAAAGGTATAAAACAATATCATTAATTGTTCCGTTGTTGTAATGGTATTGTTCACAATACACACAGTAACACAGAAAGAACGATGACGGACATTGATCAATAAAGATGATAAAATAAGGTTAAATATCACGTATAAACAATCAATTTCAGCCTATCTAGGGGAGTAGAGTAGTATCCAATGAACTCCATCGAAAACGTTATAGCTCAATGGTCTTAACAGCATAGATATTTTGCTTTAGAAATGAGTAAAATTCTCACATAAAATATATTATTATGTTGTATTTTTTTGCAAAACATTATCAAATGTTCTAAATGACACCGCTCATTTTTCATCCACATAATACGAAGTTCACTTGAAAAGTGAAATATTTATATGATTACAAGTAACACTTGCCTGTAGACTCGCTCAGCTCTTTCTCGTAGAGATAGTGCATTCTGAAGCTTAGCTTTTGTAGAATTTCGCTCAAAAGAAATTTATAAAAAGAAAAGCGAAACGGTGTTATCAGCGAGATTAACACATAATTTTTAACAAAGTCAAAAAACACTGTTTCCATGGAAATCTGTGCTGTAAAAAGTCGCTCTCTGACTCATCTACTTAAATTTAACTAAGAAAGGTTTATTATCTTGCATGGTAAACTAGGAATATGGTGGACAAACTATGAGTCATCGAACTTTAACTTTCAAGCTTGTATTCAGGCGTCTTTAAGTGACTCTCATGTAATTTTTCAAATCGTTTTTCTCATTCAGTATCTCTTATGAGATGTCACATTACAGTCTTCCCCTACAAATAGGTACCTGAGATGTTATCGATTAGCAATAATTTCATATTTGGATCGCGCTTGTAAGGATAAAATCTAATTCAAATGGTATTCTTATTTATAGGTTTCAATCACTAAGCAATATATTACTTATGAAACTGTCAATGAGATTTTTAGTAATTGAATCTAAATAAAAGATTATCCAACAATCCACAATAGCTAATACGTTGGATACACTTATCACTGCAGAAAGACATGGAAAATATCATTGCTGAATTATTACGTCAGCACTTGTATTATTTGTTTATTATTTATCAAACATGGTCACCCATTTCAGTAGAAGAAAGATTAAAAATCAAGTGTTTTTTTCTTGAATATAAGTAGTGAACTAGCTTTTCATTCGTCATACTGTTTTTGATTAATTATTTCAATGTAATTATCATGTGAAAGATGAAGAAAGTAAAATATTAAAGAATGACAATTAAAAATTGACTAATGGTGCATAGTTGAATTAGTCAATATGACAGTAACTGTTACATTTGGATTACAACAGGATAAAAAAAATGACATTATAATTAAGTATGCGAGTTATCATAGGAATAGCTGTATTGTCTAAATTTGTTACACAGGGTTTTCCTTGACAGCTTCAAATATTAGACTCTTCCATGTTACAATTCCACTTGTTGTCTCATCAAAATAATAATATGCATCATCAGCTTGACACCATTCACTTGAACATTTCTTTGGTGGTTTACCACTGTTAGGTTCAGGTTGCTGAATTCCTTCATATCTCCACCAACAATTATTAAAGGCACATGTTGTGGGCTCAACAAAATGTCTGCATATCGGGCACATTGTTGTAGTCTCATCTGGATCAGCTACAACATTAAATTTTTTGTAACCGATTCGCATAACAACACTTTGACCTTCAGCTGCACATCCAGGAGTTAAGCATTTACCTTCAAGACATAGACCACGAATACTTCTTCGCCATTGTGGAGCTTTATCCGACCATTCTGTTCGTTTTAAACCTTTACTATTATTTGCATCGATAAATCGCGAACCCTTAAAATTTAGATCACCTCGATGAATTTCACCAAGACAAATTGAGTCTAATTGAGTGTCATCTTTTAAATTATAGTACGACAGTGTTTTCTCATCTTCCTCAAGTTCTTCTTTGTTAAATATAAGACATAAAATTAGTAAATCTTCTTCACAATTTGTCTTTTCACAAAAAAGTTCTTTCAATCGTCTAATGGTTGTCGAGGGCTCTACCTCGAACGTATAGGTCCGTGCCATTCCAATGACAGTTTTAATATGAATCTTCATGATATTACTTCCACTACAAAAACTAAGCTGTATGTTTTTATTCTCTAAAATGAGCTTACCTTGCAGTCAAGATAATTATCAAAAGAATTTTGCTTATTTGTACGTTGCTTTTGAAGATATCTGTACTCTAAAATTGAAAAACAAATGGAGCTATTTTAACAGTCAAATTCGATAACGTTCACTTTTACACTATCATAGATAACATGAAGTATTATTTAACGAATTTTTTCATGATATTATACTTGTCAAACAGTTCAATTCGAGCAGTTTATCTTTAATTACTAATATTAAGTGAAATGTAATCGCCTTACTATACACTATTCCTGAGTACTAACAATAGTTCTCATTTACCTTAGCAATTATGATGAACTTGATCAAAAACAAATCAACGTGTAAAGAAGTAGAGAAATTTTTATTCTACCTCAAATCATTCGAGTTTTAATGTTAACCTCTTTTAAAAATATCATTGTTTTTGTTATACTTGGAATTTTCTTTTTTCTTCCTTTATAGTATGCAAATAAGCATGTTGTGTGTGTGTGTGTGTGTTTTCATCTGCGCCCTTACGAATTATAAAAGCTATACAACAATAGCAAAAGAACTCATCGAAAACACAAGGACAACCATGACTACGAAAACTATGACGTAGTTAATAGTAAACAATTGATTGTTAAGTTTTATTCATAAGTAAGTCAATGAAAACCTCAAATGACATACCATAAATCATAGAAATTTTGTTGGAAAACACTCTGCTTAGCAAAATTCCAATGCGATCGATTGGCGGTACTTTTTTCGCTATTTTCGAATGAATTATAACATTCTGCTATAATTCTTCACATCTTGATTCATTGGGTTTCTATGCCACAGATAAATAGATTAAGTAGTAGGAAATTTTTGCACAAGAATAAAATCACAGAATAATCTATAATCTAATTTAATTTAATTGCACCTCTTTCTATTATTGTTGCGTGATGGCATGTGGAATGTGTCAGGAGACCGAGATGTCGATGTCGACTGAAGAAAAATTAGTCGGAAAGTTTCCTCTTTTTAACACAAACTCATTGTGACATATTATGATACAACAGAGTAAAAGTAGATCTTCTTGGTTATTGGTAATGACTTTTACTATAGAAAGATGTTGAAGAAATTTCAAAAACGTTTTTCAGTCCGATGAGAGATTCTCTAATAGTTTTTAGTATCAAGTAGACAAAGTTTCAGCTCAAACAATTCGATTCTATTTAAAAAAAAGTGCCTCGTTTTCGAAGATAAATTATCATTACATATTTGACTCTATTTTAGTCGTAAATGTGTTGATGACATCTTCTTTCACTTCCATGTAAATTTGAGGAAAACAATGAACATCTATTCTATACATGGATTTGTCCATGAGAAAAGCTAGTCAATCTGAGAGTCTGATAGAATTAAGCGAAATCAGAAAAATAACTCTACAAAATAAAATGACTGTTATTTGTAAATGATCGAGGAGTTCATCGATATTATGTGTCAAAGAATAATTGACATAGCCTATAATTAAAAGTAATAACTTTCGATCTGTAGTCATCTGATAAATAATTCATTTTTCTAATATTTATTTCAGCAGTGATTCAAATTATATGATCTCTAGAAACACCGCAGAAAAATGAATCCTTCCATTGAAAATAAAATGTTCAAATCTGTTTTAAATTAAGATTGATTATTTATTTGCCAGAAACACTAGAATTAACAAGAAGCAAAACAAAAGGTCTACATACATCAGACTAAGACAAAAAAAAAAAGATTATGCACACAAGAAAAATATATTGAAAAACAAAACGAATGGTAGACAAGTGAATATACATCTGACAAAAGATGTTGATATATCTGCTCTAAGCACAAAAAGAAAACGATAAGTGAAAATGATGAATGAATTGAAAACTAAACATAAGCTCATACAAATCAAAGATCAAGATAAATAAGAAATACTGTTCAACGTACATATATTCTTATTTACTAGAGTTGTGATTCAACGAGACCTGCATATTGAGATTCTAATGTATTAAATTTAGAATTCGAATCTCGATTTGATTTATTTAATGCTGGTATCACACTTGTGACATTTGTTCGATCATGATTCGTATGTTGTACTTTAGCTTGTCGTCGTGGATCAACGGCTTGATTTGGTTTCATAATATCTTCACGATATTGATAATCTTCTTCGTAACCAGTAGGAAATATCATTTCATCTTCAAATTCATCGACTATAGCAGATTCAAGTGGAGATGGTCGATAAACCTAAATGATGAAGAAAAAAATCAGTATAACAAAAACAAACACAAACATAAAGACTATTTCATTATACCTGTTCATAAAGTTGACGATCTGATCGGCAACTATCATAAAATGGATCATTTCGTCGCAGCAATGTTGAAGACATTGAACCAGCACCAACGCTTCTCAGCGGTGTTGCATCTACTATGCGTACTTCATTGTACATTGGTGGACCCAGTTGTGATCTTGAATCGATCATATCATATGGATCATATACTCCATTTGTAACATATCGATTTTCATCACCATTTTTTTCTTTATAAATATTTCCATTTTCTACTAATAAACCATTGTGATTATTCATACTATCAAATAATAATGCTTTGTTTTTTTTCATTTGCTGTTGTTTTGATTGATAACAACGTAGAATACAACATAAACATAATAGAGTGAGAAGAAATAAAAATAGAAATAGAAATATTCCAATAGTCCATAGAAGAAATGAATTATAAATTAAGGAAGTTTGTCGAACTCGCAATTCATATGATAGATGTTCGTTGTCAGAACGTCCTTGATTACGTATAGCAGCAACACAATTATATGTTCCATTATGTTCAGCGCCTATATTTGATATTGTTAGTGTTGTTGTTTTATTAAGACATGTTGCAGGTGATAAATCTATCGAAGATGTTGATACGCACGAATAACGAATTACATATGAACCCGTATGAATATCAGGTTCATTGACACCTGATATCATTTTACCGATAATCTTATTTTGAAATGTCCACCAAATTTCAGGGGCAGGATCAGAATACACCTAAAATAATATATCCGTCGAATAGAATGATGAAACAAAACAATTCAAATGTAATCAACTATAAAATTATCGAATTATTGTAAAGGATAGAAAAAAGAAATTATTTTTATTACTCGATCGAACTGGTTCGCGGATTCAATGAGAAGATACGAATTCTTATAATTGAATCGAAAGCAACAACGTATAAATAACTCGATGATAATATATCTATGTTTGTAACGCTCAAGCTCAAATTGAATATTACAATCCTATACAATATTTTATTTAGACTCTAAAATCAATAATAATTTTTGCACATTGTTAACAAGTATATGATTTATCATTTAGAACATTATTTAATAAGTCGGGCACTACTCATAATCTATGAAAATCTACGCTCTACAAACAATTCTAACGTAGATGATATTGTGTATATTTGATGTACTTACATCGCATCGAAGTGTTACAAGTTCTCCAGTGGCTGCTATGAAAATTCTCATATCAGGCTTTGATAGAATTGGTCCGCAAACAAATTGTGCATCACTTAACGTAGTAATTTTTCTATCTGCTAAAGCTTTAGGCGTTTCACATTTAGGTTCATCATGATAAATAGGATATTGAAGACGATTTAATGCATTACGTAACCAACGAAGACGACAATCGCATTCGAAAGGATTTGAACTTAATTTAAAATGGAAATTATTTGGAAATTTTATATTATTAGTTAAGCTTTTTAACATATTTGAATTGATAAATAATTTTTTTAAATTCTTTAAAGAATTGACGATAGTCATATCAATATGTTGTAGACGATTAAATGATAAATTCAATTCTTCTAAACGATTATAAGCTCGTACATCGGATATGGTTAAACGTTGGATATGGTTATGTGATAAGATTAATTTTCTAAATTTTAAAAATCAAAAAGTTCTTCTTATGCTTTTTGCCAACAAATAAAATATACATACACAAGATTACTGTACTCTTCATTTTTAGTAGACAGCATTGGCATTTGATCAAGTTCATTATTTGATAAATCAATATATTCAATTGCTCGTTCAATTAATACTAACGCTTGATGATCTATTAGCCGTAATTTACCTTGAACAATGTATAAATAACGTAAATCACTTAATTGATAATGAACATTTCCATATGAAAATTGTAGAAGATCAGCCGATAAACTATTTAATCGATGATTTGTTATTGTTAAATTTGTAATGATACCACCACGTCTTAGTTTTAAGTCTGATTGTAAATTAAGTTGTTCATGGATACATTGTTGATAACCAGTTAATGAATGAACATTGTCACATACCATTGTCATTCCTGTTCCATCTAAATGGCATGAACATGACAAGGATCGACCATGTGCCATTCCAGTTGAAATTATCAATGGTAAATACCATACTATGACAAATATGAATAATTTCATATGAGCATTTAATAGACACTTAACGAATATTGAACTAAAATAAATATACATATGCATAGATTTTCGTAAATTAGTAATACAAAAAGAAAACCTAGACATGCAATCTGTATTAGCATGTGTCAGACATAGACTATAGTATAACAATAGGAATGTATTAACCGTATCATACGAAAATGATCATATTTTTCTTCGCAGACTAAATTATCATTTACTTTCAGTCAATGTTTACCAACGAAATGTCCATTTGAATAATTAATACTTTTCTATCTTAAGCTTATTTTAAAAAGAATAAAATAAAATTGATTTGACAACTATTAAAATGTCGGACATTTTCGTATCGTAAAAAAAAACAAAGGAAATCTGATAAGAAAAATTTCACTAGCACGAAACGACATGTTACTTTTATATCGAATGTGAACGATCGAAATCATTTCTTTCTCGAATATATATATATAGTTATATGCTTATATTGACTAGTTTAATCTATTGATTGATAAGCACGAGAGACTAACATCATCATGTTGCGATTCATTTATCAACTAGACATTTTATGAAAAAATACACATACTTTAATTATCAAAAAGAAAACATTTCAACTTAAATTGATCGCTGTTAATTTAAAAGAAATCAAACGAGACTCACTAGATGTAATAATATATATATATATGTACGATACGAGAGAAAAAAGTTCTTATCATAAGTATAAGTCTTCATTTTGGAGAGTTTTTTTTCTATTATCAATAATGACCATCTCTAGACAATCGATAATTTTTGTAGGTTCATTGAGGTGGCAAAAAGAAATTAAATTCAATCATTGGATTAAAAAAAACATGACGTAGATATGATCGAAGTCTATATACTCACATAAGATTGTCTATCGATTTGTCTCTATCAACATGATGCTACTCAATAATTCATTCAACGTCGTTTCAACATCTATAAAGAGAACAAAGAAAATATATGCAATAATGACCGACCGACTGAATGAAATTATCTTGAAACAAAGCCACTCAGTATTCTTCCTGTTTGAATAGAAAGGAAAACAAGACAGTCATTTAATGTTTGAAAGAGACAGAAAGAAGGCATTTTTTTTCTTCTTTCCATCACTATGCATACTCTAGGATGGACAGAAGAGTAACTATAGATTGATCGACGATCGGACAGAATAAGGCGAAGAAGAAGAAAAAAAGACGATTGAGGGCAACACCTTTGAACGGGGTCAAAATACAGAACAACAGTATGAAATAGAGAAAGCGCAAAAGAAGGGAAAGGACAACGAGAGGAGCTTACAAATGATTATCAATATATGTCAAACGGAAATATTGTTCAATAAAAGTCAAGTACTTATTATGTCTAGTCTGTATATATGATCATGATTCTTTTCTTCGTTTTAATCAAGATCAGATCAATTAGTTGTTCGATATAGGAAAAACAAAAAGGAAGAATACAAAAGCACATATGGACTGTTAATGAGCAGCACTTGCGGCGCCACCAATTCGTATAGTAATGTTATTACAGACCGATCCATAAACAATAAGGCTCTGGTGTATAATATGCACCGATTATTGTCTGTCCGTAGAACGGTACCGTATGGACGTTTCTTGTTTGTTGATGAGGGAGTACATCGTTCAAATACAAGAGTAGATTGATTTCAGATGTTGACAACAAAATGGATTTAGGCAGAAATAGACAGAGAAGAAGAAAAACAAGATATAGGATCTAGTACCATACTTTCATGCAACAGGATGATGTTCAAACGAGTTATGATGAATGATTTTTATTGATAATGATATGCGCGCTTTGTTTATCAGTATATATATATAATGTTATTAAGAATGCGATCAGCGAAATAACTGGCAATAGCTCTTTTTTTCTTATTCTTCGCCGTGAAATAATAACAAATGAACTATTTGACACAAAGGCATAGTCGTCGAGTAGCGTAAAGTAACAAACTTTTCTAATATTATGCAACAATCAAATGATCTCACAGAAAAAAAAAACGAGATACGGAGATTTTTTGATGATAGCAGAACATCACTATATATATATATATATGAATACGATCATGAATGATAAGAGATCTTATACACACATGTTGTTTCTCACTGCAGTCAAAGAAATAATAGGAACGTTCAATCTCATGTAACAATTTATTGGCGAAGAAAAATTCGACAAGATAGAAAAAGAAAGCGAAGGAAGACAAAGGAATTTTGGCAGCTATGATCATTGGTTGTATGCTGTAAACAATAATATTAAATTGTGAGACACTGAAGTTTTCTAGCTGTAAAAAATTAAAATATAAATATTTTTCGATCTATTTCGAATTCTTCTTATTTTTCTTTCATAAAGATGCATATTAAACTAATTTGTTAAAGCGCCATCTACCTTGCAACCCTTATATATAATATATATATCTCGGATATGATTAAAAAATTCAATTCAATTCAATTCATTTTATTTTATTAAAAAAGATGTGGTACTTAGTACTAAAACGATTATTTCAAGTAATACTATTCTGTATATGGAGCGTAACATTAATTTATCTGATACTTCTTTCAGTTTTTACTTTTATAATTTTTAATATATTTTTAATCATATTCCTATTTTGGTTTATATTAACATTATTTGGATGGTCTTTTACGTTGATTCCCATCGTAAAATTTGTTTTCATACCATGGCATCATCGACAATGTCGTCTATGGACAAAAAATAAGCAACTGAAACATTCCAGTATTGCTTTTTTCCATCCATATTCAAAAAATGGCAACAATAGTGAACGAATTTTATGGACTGCAATTGAATCAATTCTTAAAAAATATAAAAATGATATTCAAATAATTATATATACAGGTGATAGAGATGTCACAACGGAAGAAATGCTTCACTGCGTAAAACAACGGTTTGGTATCGACATGGAAAGGTATTCATCATCGATAACATTGATTTATCTTCGAAGTCGAGTTTTAATTGAAGCGAACTATTTTAAACTATGGTCTTCATTAGGACAAAAAATTGGTTCAATCATTCTTGGTTTCGAAGCGTTAATACGTTTTATACCTGATGTTTATATTGATTCGATGGGTTATCCATTTACTTATCCATGTTTTTATTATCTTGCTTCAGTTACAATTATGTCCTATGTTCAATATCCAACCATCAGTAGTAATCTAATCGAACAACTCAATGAAGAAAATAATAATAATGAATTCATTATAAAGAAATCATTATTGTTTAAGTTAAAATTAATTTCTTATCAAATATATTCCTACATTTATGGTTGGTGTGGTAGATGTTCAAGTATTATTTATTGTAATTCATCTTGGACAAAAAAACATATTGAATCTATATGGGGATTATCTTGCATTCATCTTGTTTATCCTCCATGTGATATCAAGCAATCTTTAGAGATGCCATTTATTGATATAGATGAAAAAGAAACGATAACAACAATTGTTTCTGTTGGAGAATTTCGACCAGAAAAAAATCATCAACTGCAAATTCAAGCTTTTCATCAACTTTTACAAAAGTATATTTTTCTTTGATAGAAATTTTGTTTTCAATAAATTATTTTCATTTAGAAAACCTGAATATCATGAGAAACTAAAATTAATATTAATTGGTAGTATTCGACATTATGAAGATAGCAAATATATTGAACAATTGAAATTACTTATTGATAATTTAAATATTAGTAATCAAGTTCTATTTAAATTAGATATGAACGTCCAAGAATTAAAAAATCAATTGAATCACGCTGTGATAGGTTTAAGTACAATGCGTAATGAACATTTTGGAATAGGTTTGTATAATATGAATAGTATTTAGAAGTGAATCAATTGCCTTTAGAGATTTTCATGGTCGATCCATTAGAAAACTATCATATTTGATTTAGAACTCATATGTTCTAAGCTTTGAAAAGTTATACAATGCTTTTAAACAGAAGAAACTATTTAGCTCGTTTATTTTTAGATATTGTCGAAATGATGGCTGCAGGTGCCATTGTTGTTGCTTATAAATCGGGTGGACCACAAATGGATATTATTGAAGAAGGAAAAACTGGATTTTTCGCTTCAGACATTGATTCTTATGCAACCGTGATGGAAACTATACTTGATATGAAATCAGTTGAACGCCGTCAAATACAAGAACAAGCACGTCAAAGTGTTGAGCGATTTAGTACATTAAATTTTGAACGACTATTTTTAGAACCGCTTGATAAGATTTTATTTGTAAAATAAATTATTTCTATTCAGCCTTTTTATTATGAACTAAAAAAACGAAAAGAAAAAAGATATTTGATATTGTTTTTTATTTTAGTATGGCATCGAAAGTAATTGGAAAATGTGAAGAAAAATTTATTATTCGATGTTTAAGAGATCGACAAGTAAACGAAATAAAGAACAAAATTGATTATATGATTTAATTTTATCTATTCTTTTCTTAGAGACTTGACCATCGACTTCCATTTGTGACTCGTGATATTAAAATTGAATTCCGCGAAGAATATGGTTCAGCAGTTGTCTCACTCGGTTTAACGAAGTTTGTGAGTTATTAATAATCAGTTTGTTTATGTAATACTATTCTCTAGAGTATTGGCACAAACATGTTGTAAAATTGTTAAACCAAAAGAAACTCGACCCAATGAAGGTCGATTGAGATTACAATTAAAAAATAGTCACAATATGGTATTTAATTTTGAAACTGGAAGGTAAATGTTTGTATAGGAAAAGGTATGTTGGATCACCGATATTTTTTTTTCATTATGTTTCATAGACAAACTCAATGGACAACACTTATGAGTAGGCATTTATTACAAAATATTCGTGATTCAGGTTGTGTTGATATGGAATCATTATGTATTCTTGCTCATGAACATGTAAGAATATTGGCGTTTTTTATTTTGTTTTTAAATAGCGAATTAATTTTTTCGTAAGGTTTGGGAAATTAGTGTCAATTTACACGTAGTTGACTACGATGGAAATATTCTTGATTGTGCCAATTTAGCTGCTTTGTGTGCTCTTGCTCATTTTCGGTATGATTTGCATGAGTTATTTTTTGCTGAATAAATTCTTTTTTGTTTAAGATATCCAGCAGTAACAGTCACGGGAACTGATGTACATGTGGTAAAGATTTTTGTATTTTGAATTTTTGAAATTCTTTGAATTCGAATTTTATTTAGCATTCACTTACTGAAAGAAATCCACAACCAATTCGTATTCTTCATTATCCAATAATGATCAGTTTTGCTCTATTCGAAAATGGGTTTGTTTTCATAGGTGAAAATAAAATATCTTCTATTTTTTGTTCGATTTGAAATTCTAGTGAATATATGTTAATTGATGCATGCGAAGCTGAAGAAAAAGTAATGGAAGGTTTATTTGCTATTGGCATGAATCAGCATAAAGAATTAAGCACATTGGCTATGTTTGGTGAAATCTGTCTGACTCGTGATCAAGTTCGTTCATGCTTGTTGTATTTTTCTTTTGTGAAACTTTTTTCTTTCAATGAATTTTAGATTGAAAATTGTATTTCATTAGCTCATCATCTTGTACGTGATATTACAACAGAAATGAGAAGTACACTGGAAAAAAATCGAGAAGAACAACTACAGCTGATTCAAGCTATAAATCATCGTTAAAACAACCTTATTTGTTATTTACTGGCAATACCAGTTTGGTGTTTGTTAATAAAAATTAAAAAAAAGAATCAATGAATATGTTGAAAAAAAATCTCATTTATTCTTGTGTCTCTTTGGCATCAATCGTATAGGCAATATTGTCATCATATGAAATAGAATGTTAGAGTGTTGAGAACAACAATATATGTATTCACATGCTAACTGTTCGTTTGATCAAAGGTTATCTTCATTTGCAAGTTTCAAAGCATAATGAGCAAGCAAGCGAGTTGTATCGACAACAGGTTTTCCAAGATTATTTTCGTTATAAACGATAGGTAGCTCGGTACACCCAAGAATAACGGCGTCACAATCATATTTATTTATATCCTGCTGAATATCTTGTACTGTAGTGAAATTTATTTTCGATGGAATAATTTCATTTCTTATTAAACGTTCAATTTTCTCACATACATCATCGGTCGGAATAATTGGAGTGATGTTCTTCGAATTGAGAACATTATCATATAGTCCATCTTGCATTGTTGTTTTAGTGCCAAGAACTAGAACTCTAGAGAAGCCCTTTCTTTCACATTCATCAGCAACAATTTTGATTAAATTGATAACTGGTAATCGGGATTGTTTTTCGATGAGATCTATTGCGAAATGTGGAGTATTTGATGGAATGATGATAAAATCAGCACCCACTTTTTCAAGTAATTTAATCGATTCATATATTTTATTTCCCAAGCTGATCCAATCTTTTCTACGAATGCAGTCAGAATATTGATCATAAGAAAAAGCATGCATTGTAAATTCGGGATGTTTTCCTGATGTATCAAGTTTAGCTGCTTGGGCCACGATTTCATTTGCACATAAACATGCACCGACTGTTGTAATATCGACGATTCCTATATGTTTCATTCTTTGTCAAATAGAAATAATTCTTGTACGATTTGTGATTTCTGCAAAAATAAAAGTAAAAAAAATTGCACATAATTCAAACATTTTTTGACAAGAAACACTTCTATGTAGAATCATGAATATGCTTGTCAGAATTGAGTGATCTGGTGGTGTGACTATTTTAACATTGACATAGAAGAGATCTTTGCAACAATTCCACTAGGCTGTTGAGTATATTTAGTATGTTCACAATGCTATGCGGTGATATTTCATTGCTTTGAGTTAGACATCAACTTACTCTATAGGAATTACTGTCGGCGCACTGTTGAACAGTCGAAAAATCGACAGGATAACATTATGAATAAGTTAGTCACAGTAGTCAGAAAGACTTTTTAATTGATAATCTTTGCTTTTAATTAATAAAACAAAATTATTTCAACTCTAAATTCAGTCAACATTTGATTTCTACACACTAGTATAAATTTTTTGCTGATTCATCATTCTTTCATTTCAGTATTGACTTGACGCTTTTCTTTGATAGTATGTAAAAGAAAACAGCTGATTTATTTTATCAAATTCTGTCGTTCTCCTTTTCTCTATTAAAGTTGTTTTCTTCGAAAACAACACCAGAGATTCAAATGTTCTTGAAAACAACATATAACTTTTTCTACACAGCAGTGTCAACAGAACATATCTACATTAAATCAACTTCTGTTTGATGCATGATACGTTGTTAGCTCTGTTTAAGGGGATGTTAATACTTTAATACTTAGAGCTGAACTTTACTATGTTAAATATATGAAACAGTGTTTCCAATGGCAAATGTACACAGCAGAAGCAAAATGTACAGAACATCTGCTACTTTTGATGTACACTTCGGCATATTTTACCGACGAAAATGAAATGTACACGTACACTTTGCTCATATCATACAGAGTGTACGGTACATTTTGTTTTAGATTTCCATTGGAAACACGGATATGAAATGAGCTTACATCAAATTAATTGATTATGCAGCTGGTTCAAGCCAGTATTTGTTTGATCAGAATATATTTAATCAAGTCGTTGAAGATGAAAACAAAAGAGATGGAAAGACGACGTTAGAAGAACGAATTGATCCGTGGACTGGTGAACAGTGAATAAGCGTTCGTTTCTAAAACTTAGGCAATGCAACACACTTATGCATTATATTATACACACGCGTTCTGCGTATAAAACCTGACTTAAATATAACGCATTTTCAATTTTATGATGAGAAAAAATACATATATTGGGTGTATATTTTTTTTGTATAAAAGAGTCATCATTGTTGAGGTTACGCCAATCGCAACGTGTCAATATCAATGTGTGTGACACTTTCATTCTTTTTCACATCGTTGAATTTTTTCGCGAGTTTAATATAAATCTCTACGGATAATCTTCGATTTAATTTTTATATTATAGCTTTTCAAACAATTAAATTTTGATTATTCTCTCATCGAATAAAACAGCTTACCAACACCAACAAGAGATGTGTTCACTAAAAAGATGTTGTAATCTACAATTTTTTGAGATTAAACACCAAGTTCGTTTCTATAACTTTGCGTCAGATTATAACGTTGTGAAACAAGAGATAAATAGAAAAAAATTAGATCCAGTTTCAAATGAAACAAAAAAACTGTTATTGATCATGAATATTTTTTTAATTATGTATAAATTAAAAAGGAAGGAAGGTTGGCTGGTAAAAAGCCAACTACAGCACCACCATGAGCTACTAGATTAGGAGACTTCTCAAATATAAAGATTCATCTGAAGATAATAAACCACAAGGAATACCTGCATAAACAGTACTCATTACATGTATCGCTACCATGCTAAGCCTTCTCAGTGAATCATACAAAATTAGTGACATCTATATTATGTTTTTATCATTAAACCCAAAATCCTTTTGCATATTTCTTAGTTGGCGTATTTTAGTTAGAAATAAATTAGAATCTTAATTCGTAGTGCGTGTGTATGTAGTAAGTGTAGCTCAGAAACAAATGTATGATACGATACCAATCCGTTACACCAGACCACAGATCAAATGGCATATATATTGGAAAACCAATCATGTGAGTTGATTGACCAATATGACATGACGTAACAGAACAAGAACAATCAGATTAACGGAGATATAGAGTTAGACGTTTAGCGTCTGTTAACGACATCTGCAGATGCTAACATACGTCTGATTTGATTTTGAATATAAATGAAAACACTTGAATAACTGTAAACAGTTCGAAAATAAAAGAAAAAATACCTTCATATCGGAGCAAGTCAAATAGCAAACGAAATAATCTACGTACCAACGCAACCTTGCTGATAAACAGAAATAAAAAAGAAAAAGTTCCACAAATTCATTTCTTTTTCTTTGGGCCGATAACAGCATGAAAGTAGCTTTCTTTTTTAATTTTCTCATTTATATTCGAAGTCGAATTATGCAGCTACATGTTTCATGACTATGATGCTTGATTTGATAGACCAGATGTGGGTGGAAGTGTAAATCAGTCTCTTTACTTTTCACTGAAGAGTGCTCACTGGCCTACACTACAGAATCGTACTTATAGGAAAATTCATTCTTTAGAAAAGACGAAATTATTCTTTTCAAATTTATATGCATACAACACGCTAATGTATAAATAATGTTTGAGAAAAAAAGCTCCGTCTCGTCAGTGTCCACCGGTTGCCGTGCCAGGCCGCGACGAAGAAGCAGTATTTGTGATAAGAGCCAAAGGTGATTGTACTCCATTAATTATTAAACTTGCTTTTCCCAGCCAACAATAGTCGGACCCATCTGGTCCATGGATTTGAACGCCAGTGAACAGTGCATATTGACGCTCTTTGAATTTTTCTGCATCATGCTTAGCATGTCTTTCTAAATCAAGGGTAATTGTTTCATAAGCAGCCATTGTCACCGCAAGTAAATCTGGAGCATTTTTGGGATCGGTCGAAAGACCGGTCGCCTTAATTATGTGCTTCTTTAACATACTCATTTCAATATCCTCTTCATCAAAATGAAGATTCAACTTATTCGAAGCAATTTCCGAAGTAAACGCAGCGAGTGCTCCACATGCCGTTGTTTTTTCGTTCATGCCACTGCGTGTTCTATAAACAGTACCAATCGTTCCTTCATGATCAATGGCAATATGTGTAAAACAGTAATAAACAATACGAGCAGTTTCAGGTGCATGATGATGCGCAGCAGCGAAGCCAGTTTTACCACAAAACAACATGCCACCGAGGGAACCACAAATGAATGCTTGACCCCACATAGCTTCAACTTCTTCTTCAAAAGGGCTGGTGATTTCATCGCGACACAAACCAACACAAACGAAAGTATTCACATGAGGATAGAAGCCTTTAGGAACCAATGTTTGCTTCGTGCGAAAGATAAATTCTTCTAGATTATAAGCCTTAGGAAATGCTCTTTGTAAAGTAGACTGAAAAGTATCAACAATAGGTGCACTCATCATCGGCATTGGGTGATGACAATTAGGACACGTATTGCCCGAATTGATTTCATGCGAAACATGCGTAGTCGTATGAGTAGCTGATCTGGGCTTTGAAGAAGCAGAGTTCATTATGCGTGACATTTATCTAGAATTAATTACACATATGAAGAAGCAATATTTTTTGTTTTGTTGATGTATCATAGTACTATTCGGATGCTTACGTTGTCACCTACTCATACTAGGTACCGACATTTTCAATAGAAGACTGAGCAACAAATTTCTTTACGCATGTGCCTTGCATCGGTGAAGTACTACTCTTGTGCATAAAATTTTATTTCTCTTCCTGTTTTTCAAAATAGAAATAATTTATGACAGTGAGCGTCGTATTGCTTACAACTTGACACTGAAGATGTCTATCAGAAGCTTACAATAGCTGAAATAGCTGTACATTCTTGAAACGTTTCTCATGAAGCTCGATATTCATCACGATTACACTAGACTTTTGTGCTATTAAATGAATGAGAATGCGTATACTATCAAATCGACCCACTGAGTGCTTTTCTACTGATTATCTCGAAATTAAAAAGAATGAGAGTACTTCTTTCAGTCTACATTTTGATATGAGTTTATGGATGTAATGTTTGCGGTAGAATCCGCTGGCTTCCACTCTACTTCCCTTTTTTGGTTGAAATGACTATTCATATATGATATTTATCGTTCTTTCTATTTAGACTATGTTTTTGTAAATAATCTTGCTCTCCTTAATTATTCATCTTCATGCATGCATTCTCTCTCTTTTTCTTATGATACCTGATTGTATATATCAACGTATGTTTTTCATATGAAAAACAGAACCAAGTATAATACCATCATAAATATACTCTTTCTATCAGAAAATATCACAATTAGTAAACTATTACACATGTCAGACTTATGGTCACCACGAAATTTGAAACTTTGATGGTCTCAAACTTGTGTTAACATAGGTTCACTATGAAGAATAGTACCCTAGTGAAACATCTTGTAAGTAAGATCTTGAAATCTTGGGATTGGTAGGTAAGATCTTATCAAGATCTTTAAAAGATAATTCGCTTGTTCAGATCTTGTCCTATCTGATAAATCTGTACCTAAGATCTTAGCAAGATCATGGCAACGATTTCTTTTACTATTATCTTCTCACAAAATCTTGAATAAAACAGAAAGCGACATCATTAGTTTATTTAGATAGGCTATCTAGTCGTTCACCGTTTTTTTATGCATACAGAACAGAATATAAGCAACATGATTGAACATGCAAAAACATAACTTTACAAAATAAGTTTTTTCCTAAACTATTTCTCGACTATTGATTAATCGAGAGGATGCTGATCTCGATCGATGGTCGAGAGAGGACTACCCTAAATTGGTCTGGCGAATATCGGACCAACTTAAAGCCGGTCAGATCTTAGCATCTGACTTGCTTGAGCTATTCGGGACAGGAATAGTTAATATTAAAATATATTGAAAAAATACCAAACACACTTTCAGAATGCATCATTCAAGATGTTATGAATTCTTATTTAAGATCTGTAATAAGATCTTGGGTACAAGATAATACAGTTATCTTGTACCTAAATTTTCAAGATCTGTTCACTTATCTGTACCCAAGATCTTGGCCAAGATCTTACTTACAAGATGTTTCACTAGGGTAAACAGAAATACAAGATTCTTACAATATAAGTCAAATAATTCTTTTCACGAGTTCGACTCAGTCTATACGATTATTTTGAGCCGTGCTATCTCGCTTGCTAAATCAACACTTATCGATATGAATGATATGTAAATGTAACAAACCACACCCACACCCTAGCTACTATGAAAGCGAACGTTGCATTCCAAAATAAAAAATTATGATATCGAATAGAGTCGAACATCATCCTACATTCTGGCTTAGTCTATTATTTTCGACAGGAATCTATTGATCAAAAGTAAAATCGATGCTAGGATTTCAAAACACTGCAACTCATCGATTGAAAGAAACTACTAAGCCACTCATGCATACAAGGCCGCTTCGTTAACAAAGATGACCCAGTACGGTAGGAATGCTTACAGTGTAATTGTGAAAAATAACGCTATGTATAGAAGAAATTTTGATAAACAGTACCTTAATGCGTTTATAACGACGTTCTATGTGTGTTTCGAAACCGAATAATGAAGCAAGACTGTTTACCACTAATATATTTTTATACTCTATTGAATCGCGGATGAGGCGCAAAAAAAATAAACTGTGGGTGAAAACACGAAGAGTCACTTATTTCTACTGCATCAATAATTTCTGACGACTTTAATCATACTCGTTTCACCGTTGAAGGGGATATGTATGGGTGTCTTTGTTTGTGCTAGCTGCTGATGAAGAAAGGAATTCGAAAAAGAAGTGACGAAAAAGAAGCAACAGAAAGCACACAGTAACGAAAGTGAAAAATACGATACAAAACTCGCTGATTTTTGCTGCATACAAATGAGTCAACTGCGGTTGGTGCGTTCACTTAACAACCATGGCGCGTTTCGACGTTGAATGAATTTTTCAGTGTTTCGGTAACTAGATAGGATTTACCATAACATGACTGTTACAATTGGTATTGATATATGTTCGTTGTATTTCTCTCGCTGTATACACATATGGTCAGCTATAGATATATTTTTATTCATGTTGTTAGGCATTGACCTGAAGCGATTTTTTTGTTTTTCTTTCTATACTTTCGAACTTTCATTAATCAAAAAATTGTTGTTCGTTTTCTCTTCGTGTGGAAGTAAAAAGCACTATTTGTTGAGCTTAAAGTTGATTTAAACGGGCATTATTGCACTACACTGGTGTATTATACACATATAAATATGTTTTAATTATTCACAAAAAGTATAAGAGAATAAAAAGTAATCATCCACATACAAGAACTTTAATTTCAGATATCGCAGTTAGGGATCTAGATTTAATTATATGTTGGTCATTTCACGGCTCTTTTATATGACACAAACCTAACGTTGCACAAGGAACTATAGGAATGTTTTATTCTAGTTAATGCAACAGGGGTCAGGAACTATCATGCACTTGATGATACAAAATCAATTACAAAGTAATTCAAAACAGTACATCATAGTATAGTCAAGATTTTCATTATAATTTCTATCAGTAATTATGATAAAGTATACTAGGGTCTCGATGTGGATGCTATAAAACCATGTTAGATCCTATAGACTCTGATAGACTCTTGCCGGTCCTAAAAGAACCTATAATCAAGTTTAATAGAATTATGCACGCTTAGAAAAATTGTACATGATTATATATGATGATCCTACGAGAACGACGGCTCTTGATTCTCGCTTCCAGCACGATCCTATTTACATATATAGATATGCGTGCAGTAAAAAAGTATTCGAAGGCACGTTGTCTATAATTTATGTAAATTTTATAATTATTTTGAAGCTCATTTGTATCATGAACTGAAATGATATATTTGTCTATCCCAAAAAGTTCTTCTGTCGTAAAAGAATCGCCAGTTTATTCTTACGAATGACAAATGGCTTGATACAAAACAAGTTTAAACTTGTTTTGTCCTCAACTTTCAAACAGCTGTAAAAATAATACTTGAATCTCATCCCAATTCAACATATATAGGTCTTACTCTGGGCTGAATTACGAATTGAAAATTATGTCACGGGCATGTTTAGGTTATTTGAAAAGGCGAACCATCATCGTGTGGGTATTGACACATCTATAGCGTTTATTTATATGTTTTAATGAAGAGAACTGAAAAATTGAGAGAAAATAAATTCACTAACTGCGTTTGTATGGTTCACAGTAAAACCTTTTATCTTATTTACATATAAAATGACATGGAAACCTAGTGAATTGTAGAATTATGTAGTCCATATAAGCATCAAAGTTGACTTTCTCAGAGAGTACACCTTTGCTTTTGTCCTTACGATTCTCTTCATTCTATTCAGCAAAATGCAGTCATAATAATTATTGACAATTGAAAAATAATTATTAATCAAGTATTATCACTTGTTATCGATTTTCGTAGAAATAGCAAAAACGATATTTCACGGAAGATGAAAATAAAATTTTACTTACACATATCTTAACTACGTTGATCAATTTACGATATGTAATTTTTGATTCATCTTCAAGTCCACTGGAATTACACGTCTCTTTAGAAAATTTTAATGATTATCTTCATTTTGCTTGATGAACATTTCAATCAATTGCGCACACGTTATGTTCGTATTGCTCTTATTTGCTCTTTCTATTTAATAATTAATATCTATTTAACTTAAATGAATTATTATTATTGCTTTCTCCAGAAAAAAAACACCTAATCTACGATCTTTTTTGCTGTATAGTAATGTGCAAACAAGTGTTTATGATGATTTAACTAAATTACTTCTAGATCGTATGTCGACTTTAGAAGGACTTAATTTATCTCTTTCAGTTAACAGCAAAAGAAAACATATTTTGACAGAAATAATTTTAACAAAAATATCATGAATCATATTCCACGATTAAGTAAAGTTACATTTAATATTCACTCAACTATTCGTATTCATAATGAAATTGATTTGCTATCAGATAAAGACAATCATACATACTAAAGATAATCAAATTATCTCTTGTGTTGATTATTTTCCAAAAGCAAAAAATTGCCAATGTCATATTTATTCATATCTATACAATGTAAAACACTATCATAATATAACAACAAGTTTTCCAATACGTAAATATTCTGATTGTTATCAATTTATTATTTTTATATAAAACATAGTCAAAAATCAACTGATTTACATAGATTTAAAACATGAGAGATGGAAATGATAGGTAATCAAAATAAATATCGAAGAAAAAAAACTACAATTGAACAGCAATCGTAGACATCGAAAAAAAAATATTATTGAATTTTACCAATGAAAGATTTAATAGATGAAAACTATGTACGCGGATAAAATTAGGACGGTTCATATTCTTATTTTTTCATTTAATTAATGTTGAAAAGTAAAAACTCATGTATCAAAGTCAGTGCCGTAACTAGAAACTATTGATTAGTGAATAATTTCTCAGTGAAACTGTTTTTTACACAAGCTAGTATTTATTGAAAACAAGCTTTCAATATAATTAATTAACTGAGGCCGTTTTGACGTTCGTGATGGCATATTTCACAAATGTATTTTTTAACATTTACAATATCTAATGATCTTAATGGCAAATCGGCAGAGCATCTATTTCTACATGTTTATTAATAAATGTTGTCACAAGTCCACAAAAATTTAGTGAGACATACGGTAGGTGAATAAAATTTGAATTCAAACGATAGAATAGTATAGTACATAAAAATCGTAATTATAAATATACATATCTTGTTATCTTACATAATGGATGTGCTCAGACGGCCTAGTGCCCAGTGGTGACACCATGGGGACTGAGTGAGGCTCGGTAAAGATTGAGGGTAGGGTGTGGGCGATAGCTTTTTCTCCGTTTCATGCCAACGCGTACACCCAAGATCCAAATATGCCTCCAAATAAATTTCATAAATTTTCCACACAACAACCTCATATGAAATTGATTGTTTTAGTTCTCATCGATTGCATAACATTAATAAAAATGATCGATTTCTTTTTACAAATCAATACAAAGTGGTGATTTTACTGAAACATCTATTATCATATAATGATAATGCAATAGCATGCCATTCGGTTGCACCGGTTACGTTTTCCACTGATTTGTTTATCCAATTTTAGATGATATTGCCCATTCATCTTGCTAATCGAATTGCACATATTTGGATAGATATTCATAATCATATATACAACAATAATGGTATCTATTAATTATTGCTAACAACGATTCGAATATATATATTTATCATCATTTTACGGATGTTTATTGTCAAATGGTTCATTTGACACATACAAAAGAAAAACACCAATTCGTGTATTTGTATTTATATACATGATAACTAGACAACAGACACTATGATCATAGTCGCATCGTTCTTTCATCATTTCTTTCGAGATTATCTCAATTTCTTATAAAACAAAACAAAAAGTAACTACTAGCTCAAGGGTGGTCGATTGCATGTCTCTGACCCGGAACAACATACTGACTTCGATATTCTTATAATTGGATACAGAGAAACAAAACGAATACAAATTACTCGATCATTATATATCAATATCAATATGATTGAATCGAATGAAACTGCAAAGATTTGCCGCCCATATAATATCCTAATTCACAACATACCGACAAATACGTTTGTCAGGACGAGAAAATCATTAGTCTATGGTTCACTATAGATAGAAAGTAATGAGTCGGTTGTAAATCTATCTATTTCACCCAACTAGCTTGTATGGTTTATGTGCCGATTTTTATCATTATTTTCAATTTACTTTACGTAAAACAAACTTCTTTTTGTTAATATATACACATCTGATTGTATTCACACATTCATTCGAGAATCCCTCGTCGATCAAATAATCATTATATGAATTCTTTTTTTGTTTTCTAAATATTTAGCCGTTGTGCCGACTTGAATTTCGTAACAAACAGTGTCGGCATTAAGCAAAGAAAAAGTAAAATGAAAGCAGCTCATCTTTCATTTATTAATCAGCAACGATTGATACATTGATGTTTTCAACACGTGTCTTCTTCACAAACACATTTATCTTGAGACGAACAGCGAACAAGTGTTATTTTGACATTCTATTCGAATAGTCTAAATCTATTATGAATACAGTTGTTTCAATGGTCGAGATCACAAGCTTCATAATAAAATTGAGAGAGAAACCGAAGAAAAAAAAAGTTATTCTTGAAGAGAATATCACATAGATATATTTATGCATATTATATCCATCTGACTTTTTCGAAATTGTCTAATGAAGTGATATACGCGTGATTGGCAAGCAAATATAACGCCGTTTCGCTTGTCTGCCATCATACTTAAATATCAACAATGAATATAGGAAAAGACGAAGAGAGAAAGAAAATAATGTTATTGTGAATACGATGTGTCTCTTTAAATGTCATCGAGTCAATTTGCTCTCTATATTATAAAGCTTCGTATAGTACTCAGTCAATGATATTTGATCGTCTTCATCATATTGTACAATGATTTTTTTCTTTTTGTACATAGAGATATAACGTATAAGAAATCGTTTGGAATTAAGTAGCCCAGCAAACTATTGTTGGATTGTAAGATAAAGTACTGTCAGATTTTCCAATGAATGAATTGAAAATAATAAATAAAAAGGATGATTCTAAGATGTTTGATCAAGTCAATCTCTGTTTATGTAGCTATTTAGAATAATGAAAAAGATACTCTTAATCTTCTTTTTTCTCTTTCTTTAGATAGAGTGCTTAACAAATTGGTTACTATCTTTTCATACATGCATTGAATCTATTGATTGGTCTATAATTTTCTCTTATCTATATATTTATTGGTCGAAATATTTATATATATATATCATTCTGACGCTACTCATCTTTCTCTTACTTTCTCTCTTTCTCTCTCTCTCTCTCTCTATCAAATATCAAGGCACGATAAGCTCGTGCACCGTATACAAAAAGGAACCCCAACGAGATAGGAGGGAGAGAACTAAAACTCTTAATATTTGCTATACAACAGTTGGCAGAAGTAAAAGAACGAAGAGAAGAAAAAAAAGAAGAGAAATAAATGCTAATGCAAACCCCCCTAAAAAGCAATGAAAAGAGAGAGATAGAGAAATAGATCGAGTGATAAAAAGAAAAAAAGCTACGCAGTACGTATAATTGAAAATAGGAAAGTCTAAAGTGAATTCAAGTGAAACCGAGTGCAACGGAAATACCGAATCGGCCCGCGAATCAACGTACAAACACGGTACATTGAGCGTGGCAAAAGTAGATCAACCTACCTTCTCTATTTACTACTATCTAACAACTTACAATAATCACAATGGGTATGTAAATTGTCTATAGATGAATGACGATTGTATATATGAGATAGCAAAAAACTATTTCATCACTATTTTTCTTTCGTTGAGATATATCTGTCTTATACCTAAGTGACAGTAGGAGCATCCACTATGATGATGACAGTTTGCAAATATGTATCGAGAGAAAAAAACAAATTGCAATAGATCATTACAATAATAGTATCAAACAAAATTCAACTAGAATATTTTGATTTCGATTATTATCTGCTCTTCTAAATTAAATATTACCATCAATAACCTATTCAAATAGAATCTGAAGGAAGTAATATTATTAAGTGATTAGGCGAGAAGAAAACATGATTGATGATAGAATATCATTTATATGTTTTTTTTGTGACAGACAGATATTTGTATGTTAATTTTTTAAAATTATTCTAGCAGATTATTCATTTAATGATAACTGTTCAAGTCAAAGTTATGGAGAAGTCAATCAACTTGGTGGTGTTTTTGTCAATGGACGACCATTACCTACTCCGATTCGTTTACGTATTGTTGAAATGGCTAATCTAGGAGTTCGCCCATGTGATATTAGTCGCCGTTTAAAAGTTTCACATGGATGTGTTAGTAAAATTCTTGCTCGCTATCATGAAACAGGTAAGTTTCTATTTGCTAATATTGTTGCCTTCTTTTGTATTTTATGTTGTGTTTGTTTTTTGCTTTTGTTGGAGGTTCTGTATTACCAGGTGCAATCGGTGGCAGTAAACCACGTGTAACAACGCCACGCGTTGTTGGTCGCATACGTGATTATAAAGTAAAGGATCCTGGTATGTTCGCTTGGGAAATACGAGAAAAATTATTGTTGGATAATGTATGCGATAAATTTAATGTACCATCAGTATCGTCAATTTCACGAATTTTACGTAATAAAATTGGTCCACTATCCCAACCGTGTAATAGAAGTGGAGAAGGAAATAGTGAACATAGTGATTCAAATTCGTCTCCACCTGTCCCATCAACATCGTCACTAATATCGAATACGATGCCTACATCGACAGTCTCAATAACAAAACATGATTTATCACCAGTTAATACACCATCAGCATTGTCATCATCTGAATCGCTATGTAAAATCGAACCACCGGCATGGTTACCTTATGATCAATCGTCGACATCACATGCTCATCGTTATTTTTATCCAAACGTAGCATACCATTCAACATTACAACATCAATTTGAATCCGCCATGAAATCACCGTACGCAACAGGAACTTCTATTGTACCGAATCCTGAAAGTCCATTTTCACATTCACCTCATTATTATCAACAAAATTATCATCATCATTCACAACAACAACAACAACAACACCAACAACAACACCAACAGCAGCAGCAGCAGCAGCAGCAGCAACAACAACAACAGAATACATCATTTAATAATGCGACGAGTTATGCATCATTTTTTAATCCTTTTCCTTATTCACAAACAAGCAATTTTGCTGTTGCGACACCCTACTATTCTTCTTCATATAGTTTACCATTGACACCGCAAGCTTCATAGAACAAGACAATAAAAAAACGTTTTTTTCTGTATTGTTTTCTTTTTTTTTTGTTTTTCTGACAAATTATGTGTGCATGTGTGTTTTCTTCTCTAGCAAAAAATGAAACTTAATAATATAATGAGTCAAATGAAGAAGATATTTATTATTTTATCTTGGATTCTAACTAGTAGACATCGATATCTGTAGAAAATATTTTGATGTAAAATGTGGTGTGCCGTAGAAAGACCGAAAGGAAAAATGTCGAAAATTTGCACTAAAATGTTTTTATTCTTGAAATCATAATAGCATCATAGCATAAATCATAGACAAATAAGAGTTATAAAGAAAGATACACATATCCAATATTTACCAGTTGTTGTTGTTTTATTCATTTTGAAAATATATTTATCTGATACAAGGAAAGGTTTTCCTTTTTACGACTGAATAAATGAAATAGCTGGAGTTGGCGGATGATTCTCACCAGATAAAAATGAGCAAGCTGTAGTCATCATGATAGAATTTTAATCGTTGTATACTATTTTACGCCCATTTTAGCTAGTTTTCATAAGATATTACTTATCAATGGTTAACAGTGTCAAACCAATGGAATAATGAGATTAACAACAATGAACAATAAACTATTAGAACCTTCATTTAGTAGAGACGTCCCTTTTTTCTATCTTTTCTGTTTTCGACATTTTTCCCTTTCGATATTTTTCTTTCGGCCTTTCTACGGCCAACCTAAAATGTCGCTTGATTGTTTTTAAATTTTAGCAGATACATAACGCGCTTCATAATCATTATCCGAGAAGTGTCACACAACAGAATGTTATTCTATTATCGAATGATTAGCGAATAGTCAGTCGATAGATTTTATTTTGTCTGATAAGATACTTTCAATTTCTGATCGACAGTGGTCCATGATAATTATGTCTATTGAATATAATCAGTAGTAAACAGGTGAATATAAATTTTAATTGATAAGGATGAAAAATAAAAGTCATTAATCTCCAATATAGTGATCTATCAGTTGTTGGCATTTATATAATTCTTTTTTCGATTAAGCGAGTGATCGTTATTTCCAATCGAAAAATATGTTTGTTGAAAGGGCAAACATTTATCGTTCTATTGATGGCGAGATTGAAAACAATGAATATATTACGAATCAATATGATACATAGAAAAACACAGAAGTCATTAATTTGATTTTGAATTGAATTTTAATTTACAAAAAAGAAAGAGAAAGAGGAATTAGATTCTTCACCTGTTGAGAATCATATCTTATTTCATTGATAAATTGAAGTGTTTAAAGGAAATTATAATTTATTCTCTTGTACAGATATGTAAAAAGAGCCAAAATAAAAAATAAAAAGAAACAGATGAGATAAACAGCACATGATTCGTTTTAAAATAAATCATGTATTGATCATGTGCCCGATTGAGAAATTGACTGACACTCGTTTTATATGTGTCTCGCAATGAATTTTGTCAGCTACCAATATTATCGTCGAACTAAATTGAGAAAAACAAAATAGAAAGAAAAATAAGAGTTTACCAAATCATAATTTGGTGGAACTGAAGAGAATTTCTTTTTTAAATAAAAACCAGCATTGTTCTCAGAGAAATCAATTTTTGCTATTCGACAAGAAGTTTAGTACGAAGAAGATATACATGTAAAAAAAACATATTTGTTTTTATATCGCTAATATGCAGCGACAAGTTCGATTCGAAAATTCTGTTTTTACAACATTATCTGATAATTAATAAAAGATATATAGAATGGTTACCTTCAGAAACTATTGTTCTCGTGCTCGTCGTATAATTGTTGTACGTCGTTCGGGTGAGCCTTCATGTGGATTTCTATTACGAACAGTTCGATATCTTGACGCATACGATGGGCGACGTACATATTCTAGTCTACATAGTAAAAATCATTCAAAATATATATTTATTATAAATCTGTTAGTAACGAACATTTCATCATCAGCTGGATCAACATAAGCTCGAACAACATGACGATTACTTGGTGGACTAGTCTGATGAGAAATAGAAAAAATAGAGTTTCATCGATGTAGATAAATATGAATAGATTTTACTCGATGAATTCTATCTTCATCTTCAACGACAACAACACGTTTTCCGTTCGACTGTCCTTGTTGTTGTCGATCACGTTGATATAATTGTCGTGTAAGTTTTTCATTTTCACGTGCTAAAGTTTCATGATGACTTCGAATTTTTTGCGTTGTAGCGCCATTCAATCGACCACTAATCAAACGAGAAAAATAAAGATACTCTAATAATATCGGTATCAAAAAATAAAATGAAAGATACTTACTGAGTATCTTGTCTTTCGTAGGCTTCTATACTTCCTGATGAACGTAGAGATGCTTGTGAACCTAATATGAAATGTATTACAATCAATGGATCAGTGATTGTTTACTTATTGAATTAATTTTTTTACCTAAATCATTTCGATTTTTAAGCTTGGGTAAATTATTATTTGTTTGACCGCCTAATTTATGTCTCAACTCAAGATTTTCATCTTTTAATTTACGAACTTCAAGTTTTAAACGATTGATGACATTTTCTTTTGAATCAGTTTTTATGAGTGGAGCATTTTCAATATTTTTTGCACGATTAGCATAACGTAATGTACTTAAACTTTCATTTTCGCATAGAATTGATGGTGAAACACAAGCTAACTAGAAACAAAGAAACATAAATTCAAAAACAAAACAGCTTAAGAATTTTATTAAAAAATAAATATACCATTAGTGTTATGCCATGTCCACCTAAGCTGTCTGCTAAAAGTCTAGTTAGTTTTGATTCACGATAAGGTACATGACCGTTGCGCATTCTAGGATCACTTAATGCCGAAATACATGTTCCTAAGAAAGAAAAAAGTTTTTATTTCATTTTGAAAAGATTATAGAAATTTTTTATTTTGATTACCAAGTGTTAGTAAACTTTTATTGATATTGTTTGTTTCGACCAATTGTTTGCCTTTTGAATGACTTGCTTTAACTTTTTCACTACCTAAAAGACAAAAAAAAGAATCTTTCAAATGTATTCACTTTCTTGAGGAAACGCGTACATCCTATGTACCGCAGTATATAGCATATGTACAGTTAGAAGTGTCATAGCTCTGTATCTTATAGCTGTTATGTGATTGTTCTCATCGAGTTTTTCGTAAAATGTTCAATGATTTATCTCGCAAAACAAATATCTACGTATGCGAATCTATTAAAATACTTTCGGATATTATGAATTCTGCTCTTGGCAGAATATACAGCTGCACAGTGATATAATTTATATTTACCAGCTAAATCAACGAAAGTTAATTTTCCCTGTCGCGTCATTTGTTCTTGTGGGTCATCATAACCTTGTAAATCTTGTTCAATTTGTATTGAAAGCATAGCGTGACTACGACTTGACATATCATTGAGCTGATGTGATGCCATAGCTCGATTTAATTCACCTATATGAGTCATAAATAATTTTAAAATGTTCATATTTTATTTTTAATATTCACTATCTATACAAACCTTCTTCAAGTATAGTTAATAGTTCATCAATAGTTTCAATATATGTTTGATAAAGATTTTCAACAAAAAATCCATCTTCAATTGAACCACGTACTTGTAAAGGATCTGGATTTTCTGGACGAATTAAATCACGAATCTAATTGAAAATATGTTTTTAATTAGAAAGAAATAAGAATCTTTCTTAAAACTATATGTATACTTGTTCGTTATATATTTCACAATAAGCTACACGAATATAATATGGAGAATTTGTTCTTTCGGTTTTTTCTCGTAAGCGATCAAATAAATAACTTATCGCACGTGGTGCTATACCAAAATTATTTGTACGATAATTAGTATCCATACGAAACTATTTTTTTTAATAGACATTAATTTCTATATTTATGTATGAAAACAAAATAAATAAATAAATACATACAATTGCAGCACCACCTGGACCAACCATAGTATGTGTTTTTCCACTACCTGTTTGTCCATAGGCAAAACAAGTTGCAACATATCTAAATATATGCAATCATAATTGAATGTATTTCAAGATATTTCACAATATAATTTACCCTTCAATAGCTAAATCAACTAAACGTTTAATTCCACTATATTGAAATACTTCTTCTTGTGTTGATGCTTCGTCGAATACACTATCGAACGTAAATCGACGATTATGTTGACCTCCTTCGGCCTAACCAATTAAAATATTTTCTCTCTATTAATATTAATGAACAATAAAACATACAATAATAGAATTTTCACCTTCACAGCGCAATACAGTTGACGGATCTTTTGGATTTTCGAGTTCACGATCATTCAATGGTCGAACTCTGAAAATAAAAGTAATCATCACATAAGAAATTTAAAGTTCAGAACTAACCGAACAATAACACGTATACGATCTTTTTCCGGAACGATAAAATCTGTAGCTTCATTTCGATAGATACTAGAATAGAAAATAAATAGAAATTAGTTCTTTTTTGTCAATCATTTTTCTAACTATTGATATAACACAAATATTGATCGAAGGTTCTATTACTTATCACAGAAGATAGATTTTATAAAGAATATTCATTAAGTTGCGATTTCAAACGAGTCTATATATATATATATATATATACCTATCACAAGTTAGAAGACTTCTTTCCGTCATGTTCCAGTTCGAAATCGTCGAATTAGTTAGATCGGGATGAATATTACGATAAATATTTCTAGTATTTGATGATGGAATTTCAACAGCTTCGATTGCAGGCAACGCGTTAGATGATTTACTTGGTGTTATTCTACCGTTATAAGTATGGTTAGTTTCACAAACATGTTTACCATGTGGTATATCTGATTCAGATGGTGTTGCTTCAGTAATGATGATTTTAATATTACTATTATTATTTGCTGGAATTTCAATACGTGGTGTATTCGAAGTCGAAGTAGGATACATTGGATACGATCCTATAGTGTACGTCGTGATAGGCAACTTAGGCATTTTATGTTGTTTTTCCTTCAATAGGAAATGATTCGGAATAGAAAAATATTTTCCAATACTTAGTTTTCTCTCTCTCTCTCTCTCTCTTTCTCTATGATTTACTCATACGTTATAATAAAAACAATTCATTTTTTTTCTCTCGCTATATTTTTCAATTGCTCTTGATAATAATCGATCACTGTTAATTTCAATCGGTTGCCAATAAAAGAAGAAAATATATATGCGCATCTTTGATAAAAGCCAATCTTTTAGTTTTTCATAGATAATAAAAGCAAACAAAAGAGAAAATTTTCAAGTCATTTTCTTTTATTTTTATCATGATTAGAAAACAAAAGTATTATTGAACTAATAATCTAAATACAAATAGTCTGATTATTTTTAATTTACCTTGATAGAAGACTATTAATAGGGAATTTTGAAGTACCATAAGGCAATTAGGCGAAAGTTAATTCATAATGGCAACTCTATTCTTTTCTCAAAGTCATACTTTATCGATCAATAAGGCAGATGTTAGTGTGACAAGAAAAGAACGCAATCGTTTCTCTTTTTTAAACGACGCAAAAGAATCGAGCCGAATGATAGATGAAAACAAATCAGAAAAGGATATCAATTCAAATTTATTCATACAAATCACATTTCTTTTGTTTAGTTAAGAGAATAACAAGAATTCACTTATTAATCTACTTACGTTCTTTGATTATGCGTGGAATTATTCGGTACATTTTCGTCATAGTAGTGTTGTGTTGATTTTTCATGACCATCAGATTTATTTGGCTCTTGTACATATTCATAGCCACCGTCTGGTCGTGATTTTGGATAGTATGGATAATAAATATATTCATCGTAGTCGTCGTCTTCTGGTACTGATTGTTGCTGTTGCTGATTAGCAACTCGTTTCGATGAAGTCGCCATTTTACCTTCAATTTTCTCTTATAATTCTATTCAACCACCATGCGTATGTGTGTATGTGTGTCTCGCTTTTTTTCCACTGCTGCCATAACAAATATGTTTATACATGATTCTTTACAAGGAAAAAATTCAAGCATTTTTTTTCATTTTCAGTCTGCTTTTTTGTGTTGTTCATAGAAAAAATCCCTATTGAAAAAAAAAACGAAAAGAACGAGTTATAGAAAAGATGATGAAGAAAAAACGAAAGAGGAGCATTCGGCTTAGTTGTGAGAAGAAAAAAAGGAAACCTTCGTTTAAAAAAACGATGTTTACATAAAAAATGCAATTACTTTTAACGAATAAATATTGACAAATAGGGTGAGATAAAATTGATCTAACAAAAGCAATTCAATAAACGTAGACAAAAAAAATTAAAGGAACCGGGCTTGGCCGGGGATTGAACCCGGGACCTCTCGCACCCTAAGCGAGAATCATACCACTAGACCACCAAGCCATGTCACTGTTTAGTAAGATATCGGTCAATATGCCGGTATAGATAATAATAATGGCATCAAAAAATTGTTCTTAGTTTGTCTTTGACTCTATTACTCGATCAATTGGTGACTGAGGAACACAATCAAGTATAAATCCTTTCAATCCTTTTCAATTATCATAATAAAACATACTTGACAGAGTTTTAAGGCTTCTATAATCAATTTTTTTCCAATAAGTTCACTTTATTCATAGGCATATGTGGCATGAACATTAATTAAATAATTCATCGGAACAGAATAAAAATGAGAGAGAGAGAGAGGAGAAGAAAAATCAATTCATGTCCAAATATAAATGAGAAATAAAAGAAAAAGAAAACAACTGTGAAGAATATATTAGCATTTAGAATGCAATTATTATTGTTTTTTTAACATCAATCATTTAGCGTTTTTCAGATATTGGAATTGTATTAGGTTTTCGTCGAATAGAAACATTCGATAATACAGATGAAATTGATTTTGGTGATGAAGTTTGTGATTCTTTCGGTGAAATTTTCATTTGACATTTTCGATCGCGCAGCCACGTTCGCACATTAAATTTTTTTATAAACGTCGATGAAGATGAACGTTGATTCGTTGTAAGTATTTTTGAGTTCGTTAACAGTTTATATTTTAATCGAAATTGTAATGGTGATAATTTTTCTAATTGATTTGTTATGCATTCGAATAAATCATTATTACTATTAACAAGTACAAATGCTGATGACTCATAATATGTACTTAATAGCGTACGATTCGAAATAAAATGTGTTAACCATGAAGTAAGTTCATGAAGACTAAACAAATAAGAATAAAGAAAAAAAATTAATATTTCAAGTTGTCGAATTCTGTCTATCTATTTTACTTCAATAAATGATAGATAAACGAATTAAATCTTTCAATCCAATCAGTAGTCGATGGTAGATCGGCTTGTGCTTTCATTTTAGCTTCATTGAATTGACTTAATTTCGATGTTGCTAAATCAATTAAACGCCATAGATTCATTTTTTTCGAAAACAAAGAACCAGAATATTGTCTTAGGCCATCGTCCAATAGTTCACGTAATAATGAACATAGATCTTGACGTAGCGTTCGATCTAATTCATAATTTGTCTGATTATTTAAATAATAAGACTGAAAGTAATAGATAAAAACAAAAGCTTTCACAGAAAAAAAAAGAATACTGATTTGATTCTACCTTAGGATCACTACATTTTATTTCTAATATATGAAGAATTGTGTTTGCAAATGCATCAATTAAATATTTATCATTTTGATTTTTAAATGAGAATGGTTTCGCTTGACTCTCAGGAATATTTTCCATAAAATTTATCAGATGATCTCCATTTTTTTCATCATCTGATAGATTAAATTCATTTGGCGGACTATCTATTAAACATTCTTGTAGTATCAAATCACAATAATCTAAAACATAAAATTTGATAACGAAAACAAGAGGACGATCATCAACGAATGATAGTCGTTACCTTGATTTGAATGATTAGGACTTGTTGACGGGGTAATAAGTCTTCGAACGATTTCATCACAGAAACTAACATTTTTCTTCGTTTGAAGATCCTGTTCAGAAGAAGTACACGACTCATTTTTTGTTCGAATTTTTAGTAGAAGATTTTGTTCGTGTGATGATGATGTATTCGGCGCTGAGTAACGTCTACTTTTCGATGTATCATTTTCATGAGGAACAAATCTATCAGGTAATGTAACAATATCTGCAGTAGTCGTATTACCATCATTAGAATGGTTGATTGTCGTTGGCGAATTTGTTAGTTGTTCAGTTTTAGTACGTTTTAGACATGATTTAAGAGGATATGGAGATACACATGTTTGAGTGTGATGTGTTTGATTCGTTGAACTATTACTAAAATATCCACTACTAGATATACTTGAGCATGTCGATGAAAATGCTTCATTTTCTTCTGTTGAAATTTTACTTGGAGAATGTTTTATATTTTGACTACGTTTTATTACTGTTTTATGCGTTTGTAAATTTTTTATTGTCGATAATGGTGAATGTACTGTTGTAGATTGATTAGGAACTTTAATGCTAAAATAGAAAATAGTACATTTGGCCTTTTTTATTAACGATAATGGTTCCGATAATGTGTCTTTCATCGCTGTACACGAATGTTTCGTATGATTTCTTAATGGTGATAATAATGTTGAGGTTTCTTTAGCGTAATATGTAAGAAAATCAAGATTTGGTAATGAATGATGAGTTTTAAACGATGAATGACTAGGATTATTTAATTGATGATTAGGATCTTTTTGACAAACAACAATCGATGTTTGGAGGCATTGGTCAATTTGATTTTGACATTGTTCGTTATCTAATTTAATTTTTGATTTTAAAATTATCTGTTCTTGTTGCATGGAATTTGAACACGATGATGATTTCGATGAATCACATATACTTTTATCACTGAAATTGTCATATAAATGGCATGGATGTTGTTGAGATTTTGTACGCTGAAATAACTGATACAGTGTTAATGGATTTGATAAATGATGATCAATGTGCGATGTATTTCTTGATGATGAATTACTATGATTTGAAGATTTACATTTTATTTCATGCCATGATGTTTGTTGTCGATCCGTTGATGATATTCTATCAATTTGTTTCAAATCCATTGACCATTCCAATAGGCGTTTTTCTTGTCGAGTTTTTTGTTTATTATGTTCAAATGTAAGTTGATGATAATTAGGATTTTCATATAAATCCCAATGAAAACCTTCATATTGACTATTATGAAACGATGATGAGAGTTGTCGACAATCATTTTCATATGAAGAAAATATTGACCGATGACCACTAAGCCAAAGTTCCTCCTCCTCATCATCATTGGAATGTTCATCAGGATGGTCAATAGAGAATTCTTGCTGTTCCATTGATATATCAACAAGCTTTAAATAACTATCAATTGAATCAAGTAATTGTGAAACTAATGTTGTTTGATAATTTATATTGAACATACAATCAACTACGAGAGAAGAAAACAATTATTACATTACTGATGTTTTCCTTTCTGTGCTCAAAACTTCTATCTTTAAAGATGATAAGCTGAACAAATAGAAGCCAAAATGTAAATCTTATTATCAACAACTCAAGCAATAGAAACACATATAAGAATTTACTCTAATATTTGGATAATAAAGTATAAGACTTGACTTGTTATGTCTTTCTTCTTGTCAATAAATATAAATGTAACGATAGAACAAATAAGTGATGATAGAAAAGCAAAAACGGATACGCAAGGCTTTTCATCATGACATTGACTTTCCTTTCGATAACGAATAATGAAGGATATGAAAAAGGCGAACCGAAAGATTATGTGAATTAATGATGAGCCTGCAGATGTTTTCTCAAATGGTTATTTTGACACATGTAAACCTTGAAATGCTTGACTACGCCCATAGAATAAGGAGTGAGAGAGAGAGAGAGAGAGAGAGAAAGAAATGACAAAGTAAGATACACTTGGTAAAAACATGCTTTTTCTATTTAGAGTTCGTTATATACACATAAGTAATCATAAAAACGCTTGATTGCTTTTTCTTAAAGAAGTACAAGACTAAATACTCAGAGTTAAATCACCAGCGATAGACATACCTTCATTCATGCGTATACTAATTATACTTTTCTAGTCTCGGCCTTTCGTTTTTTTTTGCTATACATTAATACTTCTCTTGTCACATATTGATCGTTACTATCAAGCGTACACTTTCGTATATAATTTGCATTTGTTTATGCATTTTGACCTCAAGGACAAAAGACAAACACTTACTATATGTATATATGTATATATATACATGGAGATGAACGATCTACAGCTTGTTCCATTGAAACATGTACAATTTTTCTTTTGTTGTTTTAGATATAAATTTTACCTTCAAAAGGCTCTGTTTATAGAAATTAACTAATTGACCTATAAAATAGAAAACTTTCAGCATTACTCAATTGAACTTCGTTACTTTAATTGACTGGTCTAAATGAATGTGAATGAGAACAGCTGCGAATCAAACGACGATGTATGTATACATTCAGTTGATATTCGTCTCTTATAATTAATAGAGAAATGAGAAAGAAACCTCCTACAATAGTAGCCAACTGGTACTGTCTGATTACACAATTGAGTACATTTATTAAATAGAAGAATAAAGTACTTACTTATTGTCGTCTATTAATCTATATGAGTGACATTAAATTGTAGTTTATACTATCCTAGGTGACACGTAGAAAAAAAATTGACATGATTAATTGCTTGTGTATGGGTGGATATCTCATTGTCGTTGTGTTTTTTTTTGACGAAGCTGGGAAATTTAGAGCGTGCACGTTATTCTGAGCATACATACAATAGAAAAAAAAGAAACAGTAGAGTAGAAGGAGAAAAAGGGAAAACGAGGAAGAGAAGAAAATCGACATTAGACACTACTAACGCATCACCCTTGCTTGAGATGCTTGATTCAATCAAGGGACAATCCATTATGTATTCTCTTTTCTTTCTTTTCTCACTTATTCGGACGGCCAATAATAGATTTATCTTTACCCATTCTTTCTTTTCTTTCTTGACGATGAATTTGGATCGGATGTCCGGCAACACATTGTTGCACTTTGTTAGGAGTTTTTTTGCAACTCATCTGTCAAAATGTATGCTGAGGATAACTAAGAGTATTGTTGTTCAATCATCGTTCTCTTCCCTCGAATCAATTATTTCATATTAGAAGAAGAAGAAGAAGAAAAGAGTAAATATACATATATCTTCTTGTCTGCATTAGTATATAAACAGTCAGGAAATCGAGTCCATCAATCGCTAGCATTTCTCGAACAACCAGTGTATTATATTGTCGTATTGTATAAATGGACGCACATGTTAATTCTACGCACGAAGACCATATGATGATAATCTTACGTGGATGATTTTCAAGATACGCATTTTGTTAACATGTATTTGGTTGCCAAGTGAAGTACGATATTAAGTTTCAAGCGTGTTTTTATCCGCTAGTTACATATTTCTTATATTTAATTTGATCTCAATTCTTTTCCATTGGCCCACTGTGTTAGTCACTTGATAGTAACAATAACAAAATAAATTATTGAACATAGTACATATCTTTTCTCTTAGTTATGAAACTTAAAAAATAACTTCTCAAATCATATAAACATTAAAGAATTATTGATTCATATTATTTTTACAAAACAAAATACAAACAACAATGGTCATCATTATTATTCAGATCATTATGCATAAATATATATAAATAAAAACTTCTATGGAATAACAGCGACGTTCATTTTGCCGTTATTTAAATTGTATTTGGCACGAATTTGATTACGTACTTCATTACGTTCTATTTGAGCTTCGTCAAATTGGCGTTGTCTCTCAGCTTTTTGTTGTTCATGCTGCTCGTCTTCTCGTGCATATGCTTTTCGGCGTGACCATCTGGCACATTGATTACACTTTCGACATAAGCAACAAATCTAAACATAGAAAAAAATAATAAATGGACAGAAAATCAAAATAATTTAATTGATTTCTTACCAACACGATTACAACAATCACAACGATAACTACAATTATCACTACTATTGGAATCAGAGCATCTGAACTCAATGCAGCCATTGACAATTATTAAATAGAGACTATCTAAAATTTCAGACAGCATTTATTTTTGAATAAAATTTCTTCTATATTTCATGTCACTATTTTGTTTTGTAAAAGAAAAACTCTAGCAGTGTATATGACTCATGGATGACTAGCAAGAAAAAAAATATATTATTCAAGAATTTTCTCAAGGTTGCAAAATTTCTGGCATTAATTATATAAATTTATCTGACAGACTGATTAACTTCATATTACATCGGAAGAAAGAAGCAAAACGTCATATCATGTTTGTCGTGTATATGAAATAAATTCATCGCCATTTGCTTTACTTACTTGGCTCAAATATCTACCTAGCAACAAAATTTTATAATAAAATCATTTTTTCATTTCTGCGAGCCGAGTTCTTTTTCTTCTTCTTTAAAAAGAAGTGATTTCCGTTCGTTTGATGAAGAAAAAATTACTAATCATTAAAAAGTGTGACTCATCAGTCAGCTCAAATGGAAAACAAAAAGAAAAAATAATGATTATGGTGCATTGTAAGAAACCGATTTTTATTTCTTACGTAATATTTGATCCATCAATCAATCGAATAAAATATGTAATCGAGTGAAAATACAGATGAGAAGGATAGGTTCTTTTTTGAATTGTAAATGTGATATTGACTCAAGGCAAAGAAGCAATCACACACACACACACACACTCCTTTTTAGTCAACATAGTGGACAACAGAAATTTAATCGATGATATTGTTTTTGTTAAACACTATGCTATTCTTAGCGAACAGACAAATATCAATTATTTGATTCGATTGAAAGAAAAATCATGGACAAATATTCAAAGCATTTTTTTTCTTCTAATTATTTCGAATATTGAAAGTAGTGATGATCGGTTTACTAGGAAAATAGCTTCTATTAACTCATTACATAATAATTTACATATGCATCAAGTGATTCAAGACAGCCTTGTAGAGAAATTACGATTAAAGAATTTTTATAAACAATTCTAATGGTATCACGATATTGATTAGGATCATCGTTTTCCAATTGATAACAAGGACAATGGTCTAGACAATATTGAATACTAATCTTCACGACATATTCATCATAGTATAATGAAAATTCTTCGTGTCAAAAGAAAGAGATAATTGAAGACAATATAAACAAAACGAATCAAGTAGATTGGTTACTAGAAAATTTCTCTATAATAATTAGATATTTATTATTCATCTACAAGGACAAACTATATCATCGACAATGTTTCAATTCCTCAAATATAGCTATGTATGTGTGAGAATTGTGGTGAAGTTAACATTTTATGATAATTCTATAACGTTCCTTTGAAATAATACAAATGATCTCATGTATCTAACCGAATGATTACATTCGATTCTTTAAAGGGAAAAAAGGTTGTTCTTGAAACAATTCAAAACTTATTTATTCAAATTTAACAAATGATAGAATGCAAGTATGAAACGAAAAATTTTCGTTTTTTTTTAATTTGAAATTATCACGTTTGTTAGTCTTTAAACTATGATGTGCAATATTTAGGCATTATGTTTCCGAAACTAGATAGTTTATCATCTTTGTTCAGAATGAATTCTTTGCCAGATCACATAGAGATTATATTTTTATAAAGAAGTTGACACAGTGTGTTAGCTGTAATTAGATTTGAGCTACTTCTCTCTAAATTATATGTTCCTACTGATACTCAAGGATGTCAGATTTCTCTCTCTCTCTCTCTCTCTCTCTCTTTATTATCTGTATAAAATCATACCCCAAAGACATCCCATCTTATCTTTCCTATTCCGTTGTGACAGTGTTACTTAGTTCTCCTCATTCATCTGATTAAATACCAAAGATATTTGCAGAGGTTTAATCAGGCACGTTGGTAAATCTTCGATTTGCAGCAATCAATGAAATTAAAAATAACCTTTTTTATGGTAAAAATAATAATATGAACGATTTGTACTCCTGTTCCATAAAAATTTCAACTGTTTTGAAATACATCGATTGTAATACTGAGTCAATGAACAAATTATTTACATATGATCGAACATTCCATGAGAAAATCTTTTTAAAAACATCAGATAAATATTCACCAATATCATCAATACAAATAAAATGATGACCTTCTATGATTTCTCTTGATCATATTTTCCAAAATATGACTTTCTTGTTTACTTTCAATATCCAACTATTGAAAGATACTTGTCATAACTGGAATGTTTTCTAAACGAATACTACTAGATATAGTAGTAGTCTACTACTGATAAACGTTAGTATCTATGTCTAGTAGTTACTTATTTCATTGATACTCGATTTAAATACATTTCCATAGCTGTCTGCCGACCGAGAGATAGTTTTCAGTGATAAGAATACAAAGACTGTGTTGACATTTTTAGAATAATTTGTTTTAACCTTTTGTTTTCTTTTGATATTGTAATGAATAAGAAGAATCATTATAGAAATGATGCCGATGATTTTTTCTTCTTCTTTATTGATTGTTTTAGTATAAAGTATATCTTCTTAAGATACAATCACAAAACGTTTTTACTGATTTATGTAATCATATCAATACATTTCTTTTGTTTGATTGTTCTCTAGTTCATTAATCATGTATTTTTCTTTTCTTTCTTTGAAATATGGTAAGATTTTCATTGAATTTGTTTTCTTTGTTGTAGCTGCCTATGGTAAGATCAAGAAATTTTCTTTTGTTCGAATTGCAGCAGTATGCGGTAGGAATGTATACTACGGATGTACTGATTCTCAATATGATTCATTTTTTTTCCAACTATGTCATTATCTTACTCATTATTAAACTAACTTTTGTCATACATTTCATATATAAACACAGATGGTCAATAAACAGTTCGGATCTCAGCATGCAGGACTATTAGTAATAATACTCGTAGTCACTGTGGCACCGCGGTAAATATTATTGAAGGCCGTTACAAATCTGTATGAATATCAATGTCTAACAACGTAACATGATTACTCAATAAATCGAATGAATTAGTAGCAATATAACTTATAGTTCACTATAGTCGTAGTAGTGAAATTCGAAACATCTTTTATTTAAATAGTGTTGTAATGCTACAGAGGCATTTTTTAAAATATTGCAATAATAATAAAAGAAATTCATTTTGTACGATAAAATCATCTTGATCATTGTGTCGAATGGAGCTTTGTCTTATTGGTTTTGACCACAAGCATTTCTATCAACATCATACATCTTTTATCTTCGGATATATTTTTAGTGCTTTAATATTGTTATAGTATAGGTGATGAAAAATAAAATGAAGTGTGAAAAAGCTGCCATTCAATTAGACACATCTATTTTATATTGATATATTGAGTGATGAACTATTAAAGTTATTTAAGACGAAGAAAAGTCTTATACCGCATGGACACAATAATCTTCTAAGTAGTAAAACCGCTTTCAAATCTCCTTAGATTAAATACATGTAGTAATTCAAATTTTCTTCGAACACTTATGACATTTAGATAAGTTCTAATGATAGAAATTGTTCGCTGGAAGATTCTTGTCACAATATTAATATATAATCGACTTTTAGTTTCAATACGAATAATTAAAAAACAAAGAAACTGTGCAACCACTCATTTTGATTAATTATTAAGTTTATTCTTTTGTTTTCTTTTTGTTTGTTAAATAAAAGAACAACATACTAATAAAAAAAAAACAATATACACAAATATTTGTTGATATTGCATCTCGTTCATAGGAATATTTAAATGCTCAATAGACATGAACCATTCCATAGAGAAATGTCCAAAAAAGTACGTAGGTAAGTAAACCATTAAAAAATCCGTTAATAAATATACACTTTAAACTAGTAAAACATTTTCGGTGTTCATTTCTAATATATAAATAAATGAGAAAAGAAAGAAAAAGCATTGAAAAAGCGTAGAAAATAAATCCTTTGTAAGATGTTAAACCGAGAATTCCAGCTACACAACCGGATAAAGCGCTAACAGATGTGCGACATTGTTCAAGACTGTTTTCATTAAAGCGAACAGCTGCTTCACTGTATAAAACTGGTTCGATATTGCGAACCTCATTCTCTTTGGATAACGATGATGATTTTGAGGATGTGGTTGAACGAGAATTCGTCGCTGAGCGACGAATTTGCATTTCATTGTTAGTCGACATGATTTCTTTGGATTAGATGCTTTCAAAATAAATATACATCTAAAAAAAATACAGAATGTTTAATGTTCGGAATGTCATAAATACTTGTAAGCAATAAAACATATTAAATATTCAAATTGGTTATTAAAAAAAATATATATAAGCAAAATGTTCAAAAAAAAAACGTTAAAATATATCAAAACAGGTCTTATGAACTTGTGCGTTTGTATAGATAGAGATAAGCTAAATCTTTTGGAGGATGTTCAGACATTGCAACAGTTTCGTCGTTAAATATTGCCCATCGGCCATCTTTATGAATATGTGCAACATAGTGGCCACATGATGTATTATTACCAATATGGGAAATAAATGCAACAAGATGATATTTAGCGGAACCATCGCGAAAACGCGAATTTTTTTGAATAACATGTTCGAATAGTGAAGGTTCAGGTAAGGCTTCAGTTAATGAATGTGATGTCGAAGCTTTTTCAGGATTGCTAAGTGCCCAATCAATGGCTGCTTCGACATTATTATTTGTTTCAGTTAATGCATGAATGGCATGTGACCGAGATACGCCCATTGACATAAGGATACCCAAACTTTCTTCATCTGCCTATAGTGAACAAAGAAAATGAAATGTTTATTTTTTTATGGCTGCTTTTTTGCGATTTATAACTCACAGTAGGTGTCGATGATTTATTTGATACAAGATATGGTGTATCAAAATCAGGATCCACTTGATGTTCAAATACCCAATTCATTGCGGCTTCGATACTATTATTTCCTGTATTAACTAATGCTTTCTTACAACCTTCAATTGAAAAACCCATACTAACAAGTTGTTCTAAAAGATCTTCATTGATTTGTTCTTTCGGAAGTAGAGTAGCCTTTTCATCGTCTAAATATTTGAAAATGAATTGAGAAAAACAGAAATAGTCAGTTTTTAAATGTTACCATCTGGCATCGGTGTTTCACCAGATAGTAAACCAGTTGCACGTAGTGAGCTAAGATCAATTTCATCGGGTACGTCCATTGAGACATCTATTTTTCTTGGCGTCCAATCATCATTGTATGTATATTTTTTTAATTGAATGAGAAAATAATCTGGAAAGGTCAAAAATCGTTGTGTTTTTCGAATCGTTGCTTTTGGTCGTTCTCGATTTATTCTAAAATCTTCGACGATTTCTGGCTCAGCCCATCGAGCAATAGCTTGTGTCAGTGGAACGATTGGACGTACAACTGGTAATTCATTTGTTCTAAGTCCTTGTTTTTCCATATCTGCTTTTGTTTTGTTATAATGAAGAACTTCATGCATATTTTTTGCAGCATCCAACGGAACATTCATTCGAAACATAATATCATCTCGAGTTAAATATCTAACTTGAGTTGTTTCTGGACAATAGAGACGTTCTTCTAATTGAAATTGAAAACACGTACTCGGATCAAGTGATGCATCCGGCGTTGGATCATTTATACAATGTTTATGTACTTGTTCAAGAAAATATTCTAAGAATTCTGCAGCATCTTGTTGTTGCTTGGTACCGAATTCTGGGTGACCATGGCCAATGAGAGAACGAAACATTTGTGGTCGAACAATTGATGGTGGTTGAAATGGAAAATACTCATCAGAAGGAATTTGCCGAGAATAAAGACCAGATAATAAGCCAAATGCTAGTTTAGCTGTTTGTGCATTAAAATCATGTACTGGATCTTTAGCATGATCAAAATAAAATTCACAATTTTTATAATACTTTTCTTGAAAATCTTTTATTGTAAATAAAACTTGCATTGCAGAATTCATGTAACAGGAATTTCCAAGATTTTTCATACCAGTATATCCTAAAAACAATAAACTACATGCATATTCATATGTGAATAACATGATTTGAAAACGTATGTCAATCAAACTACAAAATATCTGGATTTCCCTCATAGTCTGTTGAGTCATCATTGATTTATATTACTTCAGATACATGTTGTTTCTATGAATAATTTACCTGCTCCATATAGAGGTTGTAATTTTGAATTTGCTTCTTCAATCATAGATGCTTCACCGTATTTCTGATTGATTTCAATTTCTAAATCAGCCATCGATCGATCAGTTTTTTCCATCTTCATCATATTAATTCCCCAATGTGATAGATGTACGGCAAGATTTGGATCTTCAACCATATCATCTTCATCATAAGAATAAACATCTGCACCTTTGTTCGTTATTGTTCCTAAAATAAATTACCATCTTTTAAGACAATACACGAAAAAAAAAAGATTCTATTGTACTAACCAAGTTTAACAGCTAATGGATATCTTGTTTTATAATAATGATCAACTGCATGATTATTTCCGCCGGTACCATCAAAAAATTTCCTTCCACATAAAATAGCACCATCAGTTAAATTTAACCATAGGTTATCTTTTAAATCACATTGTTCACATTTCCATCCATTTGGCGGAATTTTTCTACCATTATTTAATTGTTCTAATGTTTGTGCGTGTTTTGATTCTTGACGAATTTCTCCATTCCAAGTTGCGTTCATCGATGTGCGTTCTTCTTTCAAAAATGCTGATTCAGCAGCAATAATAGCATCAGCTGATTGCTTAACATGTTCAGGTAATGTACTAGCTTGATCTGGATATGGAATAATGACATTTGGATGTATATAAATTGCGTATCTTTCTTCAAATGTAAATCGTTTTGGTCCATTAACATCAAATCCACCTTCAACACCAATAGCCATTTTTGTTACTCTAGTTGGTTCAACATTCGGATCCACTGGTACCGGTATTCGTCTTCGTGATATATGTAAAAAGATATTCTTCCCTGGATTAAGATGGCAATGTCTTGCAACATGATCTTTTCCAACTCCATAAAATGTTGACATACAAATGAAAAGTCCATTTTCCGAGGCAGGACTATCAAATGAATAGAGGCATTCATCCTTATATACACTATCGTTGCTAGTAGGTATGCGAACATCTTGATAAATATCTGCCATTGTTAATCGATCTGAAATTAAAAAGAATATTTAAAAAAAAATGTTTATAGACGAGATTATAATACTGATCTATAACGGATATACAAATATACCGACGACTAGACAAATATTTTAATTATGACAAAAAAGACACACAAAATTATCCTTGATATCTTCGTTTTGTTCATTAGATGCTTTAGTTTGTCAACATTGTCCATGAATAAATTTCTAATTATTAACTTGATAATGAACAGCTACATTATTATTATTTTATTCATCGTGATTCTCCTGTGTTTCGTCATCTTCGTCTTCTACTACTTGATCAGGTGGATTTTCTTCATCGGAAGATGATAAACATTGGTTATGATCAGAATTACTTTCATCTTCACTCGATGATCGTGATACACAACAATTCTTTTCTTTGGCAGGCTAAAATTTTTGATTCAATATATATTGAGAATTTTTTTAAAAAATAATTTATTTCAACCTTTGGAGATCGATTAGTAGTTTTTATTGTAGTATTAACTTTTTCCGAAGCAACATCAAGTGCACTTAAAATTTTGCACATTTGGGCTTCTGTCGAAGCAAGACGCTCTTGTAATTGAACAATTTCAGTATTATCTATTAGTAATTAGAAACAAAACAATTAATTATGATATAATAAACTTGTACAAGGTAGGATAACTAGCAAGATGTTAGCCAAGAAGATTTACTACATTGAACTATATAGTACATTTGTCAATCATCATTCATGAACTCAGATTAGTCCAAATAGATTAAACAATATGAAAATTCTTCTTATTCATAGTGCAACGTAGGCAAAAAATCAAATCAAAATTATATCATCGTTATAAATACTCACCTAAACTTTCTCGATTTTCTTTAGCAACGAGTTTTGAACTGATAAACGATAGAGATTTCTTCATTTCTTCAAGAGCATAATGCACTAGAAAATATTTTATTTAAAAGGCAACATAAACATGCGTCTAAGATAAATTACTTTGTTTTTGTTCGTCAGTCATAACTCGTTCGGCTTCTAAAGCTTTTTGTTTTTTAAGTTTTAAAAATTCAACATAATCTGGATCTAGCCCTAAAAATAGTTTTTGTATTTAACCTTAACCGATAATTGATAGAAAGAGTTGTTTATTTACCACTGTAGAAATCTTCTTTATTATCTTCACCTTCACTATCTTTATCAAGTAAATCATATTCATTTTTTCGTTTTTCACTATTCCATGGAAGATTTTCATTTGAGTACCGATTTTTACGCTTATTTCCATCACAATCTTTTTTTGACCAATACTAAATAAATAAGACATACGTCAAGATAAAGTCAAACTATTTGACTGACATACTTTGAAACATGTATAAATAAAAAAAACTCCAATACCAACAGTATACATTGGTAGGGCAAGAGTTACAATTGATTTTGAACCACTTTGTTCAGATGATCCTGGATGGCGACCATTTGCGCCGGGATGATGCATTCGCATATTTGGATGTGCCCCACGCATATGTGGTGGAGTACCCTAAATTATGAACAAACAGTTGATTATGAAACTATTTTTTTTGTATTCATTAAAACAAACGGAAATGTGCTCGATGCTATCGCTATTTTCATTGTTAGGCACTACCGGTGTTGGTCGTTGAAAACCTATATCGAACAAGAAATAATTCAATATTTCATAATTAAGGAAAATTTAATTTACGTTCGTCAAAATCATGTAACTGCGATACTGCTGGTTTTGATCGAAATAGCGGTAAAAATATTCGTGGTACTAATACAGCAAAACATCCGAATACGATAGCGAAGACAACACTTGGTCGAGTTAGAAGAGACATTGTACAGTTTAATCAAAAATGTTTGTAGAAATAATTATTGCACAGATTTATGAGATTGGCATTGAGTCAAGCGGAAGACGGAGCTACCAGTGCTACATTTTTTTTTGCATCGATTCCTTTCAACACGATTGGAAGCAAAACACGTCGATTTTGACGATAGTATCATAGATGTCGTCGATCATCGGTTTGGGAAATCTACCAGAAAGTATATATACTTCATGCGTTCATCAATGCAAAATCGTTATAAAAAAAAATTTGTGTGACCACATTGATCACATAGACTCGAATGAACTAAGAATGTACAGAGAAAATTTTCCAGATTTAACACTATCGCTGCAGACAGTCACGTAGCAATATTAGCATTATTTTGCTTAAGTTGCTTGCTTGCTTGCTTTCAGAAACACTAGAAAAATCGCTTGTTTTTATGAACTCGCACCTCAGTTGCAACTTCGCTTACTAATAGCTACGTCTTAATAAGAAGAGCTTATTGTGTAAATTTCTGGTTGTATTTTTTGTTCCTGTCTAAAGTACGACCACGGTAAAAGCATGTCTTTTACGGCATTCGTATACGTTGATAGATTGGATGTTTCCATTGAAATTTGAAAATCAATTTTATTCAAGTGCCTTCGGAGCACCATAATATCAAACTAGAACAAAAAAGATTTCTTTGTTTTGATGAATGTCTCACTCAGTAACAGGATAAAATGAACTTTTGTCACGATGTCTGTAGCTCATTGTAGCTTGCACGCTACGTAGAGTACTAACTCAACGACAATTCATTAGTTTCTTCATTTCAGTAGGCAATGTGAAATGAACTTTTAACAATCAACATCATGATAATGTAATATTTTCTATCGCTTATTCTCGATAGACACTACTACACAAATCAAATAATTCATTCAATCATTATATTGCTTTTAGCCATATGAGAAAAAGAAAAAAAATTATTATTAAAATAACTTTGTAGCATTTATTTTAATCACTGATTGCATATTTTAGTAGTAGATTTTTATCAAGCTTTTCATGTGTAAAGAATAGATAATGTTGAATATCATAAAAATGTTCACAATAGCTTTATATTGCATAATCTCGTGAGAAAAATAAACAAACCACAACGTGTAATCGCGCTTGTCATGTGACTGATTATAGGAAACAAATGTTTGAAAGACATTTCCGTTAATCAATAGAAATTAGTTCGTAGAAATACTTCAAATTTTTATTATTAATGCGATGCGAAGCATTGCATTTCTGTAGTTCGTCGCGAGTTTTCATTTTCTTTTTCTTTCTCGGCGTACGCATCTTTTCATCATTTTGTAACCCGATGATCTCAAGTACCGAAAATCATAGAAAACTCATTGAAACGGGAGATGAAAGTATCGAGATCGAAATTCTGACATGTTTTTTCTATTCTTCAGTTTGATATTCCGTTCACTCAAAAATATGGCTTCAAAATGACGAAAATGAAAGAAATTTGTTGCGAGATAATTAAAGTGGCGTCATCAACATATGTTAGCCACTATAGTCTATTCATTTACACCTGGTCTAAGATAATGAATCATGGAGATAATTAATCGATCAGTCGAAATCGACCTTTAGGAGTGTATCGCTAAGTAAGAATAGAGTTTTCTCAGTGATGAATTTCATCGTGTCGACATAAAAAGTATTCAAGATTTCTCTGAATTGATGATTTTTTTGTGAAGATCCAAAATTTTGCTTCGCATCATATTTCGTCTACGAGTAAAACTCGAATACCATCTAGTTTTCTCAAGTAGAAATATATGTAGCATGAAAACATGTTGGTAAATATTTTACAATATTCAATTATATCAGTAATAGATCACTAGTTCAAGTATCTAATTCCATGAACTATCAACAAAACAGTAATATCGATTAAAGCACTGGTCGATTTTATAAGACATCTTTAAATATTCCTCTTAGTTGCTATTCCTATAATTTATACTTGACGCTTTGGATTCTTTTTGTGAAGCACAATGCAAAGGAGTGCTAAAATATAGAGAGAAAAAATTTAGATCAAATACTCTCTCGCTCTGCTGATAGATAATTACAAATGGAAATGGCAGACCATAGCCAACGCGGTAGAAGAGGACTGCCACAAACATAACTGTAATCTCAGTGATATTGTTCAATGTCGATGTTGGCCATGATAGATGATGTTTTATTCCTTTCAGTCTCTGCTCCAGAATTTGTGAGAAATTGTCGATTTGAGGTTAAAGATCATTTCTTAATTAGATTCTATTATACTACAGCATCAACTTCGTCCTTGCTTGTCTGAAAGATTAAGAAACAAAGTAGTACGGAAACACATTCTCGTGACTAGCAACAGTAGCTAAATAATGGTTGACATTCTTATCTTAGAGGTATTAGACTAACAGCTATTTATGATAGACTATGAAAAATTAAAAAACGAAGAACGGGATTCTTATTCATATGATGATGTTATTCATCTAAAATAGTTTTTGATTTAGATGTCTAAGAACTATTCATCTAGATCATTCATATCTCTTCGCTTGAATTATATCTTATTGTTCTATTTATTATTCACATTTTAATAATGAGATTCATTGCAAATATTCTATCATCCATCTGCTGCAAAAGCGACATTAAATATTGATGAACATTGTAAGGTGCGCGTAATTCACAGTTTCCACAAGTTTTATTTTTCGTTTAAACACATATGGTTGGATTCGTCGTGTGATGCTAATCATGAATCTGACCTTACTTTTTTTTTAAATTTTTTTCGTGAAGAAAAGTGTAAAATTGTGAGGAGACCTAAAAAATGTGAAAAATTTATCTTTTTGAAATGTAGGAAATATTTTTTTTCCTTTCTTTTCTTCTGATTTTTCAGGTCTTATTCGGATTCTTCGTATGAGACTGAGCCTAGAAATCTTAACTAGTTAAGATTTCTAGGCTCAGTCTCATAAGAAGAATCCGAATAAGACCTGAAAAATCAGAAGAAAAGAAAAGAAAAAAATATTTCCTACATTTTAAAAAGATAAATTTTTCACATTTTTTAGATCTCCTCACAATTTTACACTTTTCTTCACGAAAAAAATTTAAAAAAAAGCAAGATCAGATTCATGATCAGCATCGCACGACGAATCCAACCATATGTGTTTAAACGAAAAATAAAACTTGTGGAAACTGTGAATTACGCGCACCTTACATTATTTGCTGATGAATTTTTTTTTCAATTAAAACTAGTAGATTTCAAATTATTAATCGTACTTATGCTGAATATTAAACATGAGACATCTGCTTCTGATGTTTGTATTATTGCTATTGAGAAAATGTTTTTTCTCTTCTTCAGATTGACCACGTTTTCTTAATCCGTTCCCATTATAAAGCACTTGAAATTTCTAATACAATCGGAATGTTTGTGGTTCAAATCAATTTTTTTGCTTTAGGAAATAGAGCTGTTTTAATTGATTCAACAAATATATGTCAGCATTTTCGCGTGAAAATTTTCAGTACGATATTATGTTACTGAAAGCTTGCGCCTAGAAAATTGAGAAGATTAAAGGCTTATCGACAAATTGATAAGCGCTTTAATGTAAGAAGATCTAAAGTGAGTTTTATCAAAAGAAATATTTGCTAGTCTAATAATCCAACGACGTTTCCTTATGCTCATAGTTGAAATCAGTAGGGTTAATTAACTTCCAGCTGAATGGCTTCAGTGACAATGTGGTGAATTTTTTGAGACCATCCCTTTATTATACATTAGTTTTTAGTGTTGAATATATGTTTTTACAAAAAGAAAAGTTCATTGAAGCTCATACTTTATTCCTGTACGAATAAGTTTTATTATGGGTAGAAGATAAAAAATTATGCTTCAAAGTATATTTTGACATTTCCTAATCTATTCATCATCCATGTCTCAGTGTTTTTTGTGCCACAATTCACCCAATGCTCTATAATTATAATGAGAAGAAAAATCTTCATGATCGCACATGATTTCTTGTGTTGACATTTATTAATGGCGCTTTGGATTTTTAGTCATAAGGCAGCCGCATAAAAAAAAGTCACTCGAATCTTTCTAAATAATTAAAAGTATGAAATTCAAAACCAAAGAAAAATAAAATAAAAGAGATCCTTTTTATAAAAATATGACGATAGATCAATGAACTAATGTTGTAGTACACTGTTCTTAGATCGAATCATGAGCTGTCGGAAGGGCGAAGGATAGGAAAGAGAAAAAAGATAGATTTTCATATCAATACTTCATAATATATAGGCAGCAGTTTCCGAGAGAGATCTAACTTCCTGAAGAAGTCACGTTAGTAATCGATTGGTAAAGGCATTCGGCTCGAGAGAGAAAAACATAACCCTATTATCTTCATTGTGTAGCTATGTCTTTTCATTGTGTCATGTGAAGTGACAGAGAACAAGATTAGGAAAGCGAAATTAATTAAATGTATAGGAGACCATTACAGTAAAGGTGGTTTCAACAAGAATTAATAAAATGAACATTGAGCAATAAAAACTAATAAAACATTTTGACATGCTGACAAACGAATGTTACATGCGAAACGTTGACGTTGCCTGCAAATATCTATGATTTTGATGCTCTCATATTAATTGAATATCTAAACTGTATCGTGCTTGTTAATAAACTATCCACAAAATCTCAATGATTGGAAAAAGAAAAACGAATATTTATATGAATTTTCAGAACGCAGTCTATGTGAATATTAATTTTTGGTAATATTTTTATTGGCTTATTCTGTCTAGATAAAGAACCATTATACACATAATCGAGAGAGAGAGAGAGAGAGAGTCAACTAGCATAAAATGTTCATAAAAAATTATTTTTATTGTTCAGAATCTGATGACGATGATGATGATGATTTCCAATCTTTCGTATCGTCCACTACGTAAAGATAGAATTTCAGTGAGAAAATTAATATTAAAAAAAAAGCATATATTTTTAACATACTTGCAATGGCTTGATCGTTAACACCTTTTTTAATTCCATAATGCTTCAATGTATGTTTTCCTTTGAGCACTTTATTACGAAAAATAAGACGATATCCTCGTTCATTTCGTGGTTTTAATCGTCGTTTTAATTCATGTTTCAAATCGTGGATACGAGTCTTTTCATTCAAGACAAAAGTCACTGATAGCCCATCAGATTTTCGTACGACCGTTAAACTAACTTGATCTGTTGATCTGTTAAACATCGGTTCAGCTGACGAGAACATTAATAATGCTACTTGCTCTATTTTTTAGGTTTTTATTTTGTTACGAGTTTGTCTATAAATACTGCCGATAAAATGAAAAAGAAAGGGAAGAAAATGTTATCGTCTTTTTTCTCCCACGAGAGAAGAAAAGCAAAGCGGTTTCATAAAGAAGTATGAGACATGATGGTTATATATTTCATATTTGAACTGGGGAATTGGATGAATCTACATCACGCAAAAAAAGAAAAAAAAAGAATAGAGCAGAAGCCTCTCGTCGCGTTAGATTTAATGACTTTAGAATACTATTATTTGGTACAAACAAAACCATTAATTTAATAAGAAAATAATTTCAGTAGAAGAAAAAAAGATTAGTTTTTCATTTCGATGAGTTTTCTTAGCTTTAGAAGTAAAACTAGATGATCACCTAGAACTAGTTTTTATTGGTGAAAAATTAATAGTAAATCAAATTTAATATAGATTCAAATCATACATACAATTTTCGAATAATGATATATGGCTATTTATCGGTTTTATGACATCAACTATCATCTTATATTTCATAAAAGAAAGTTTTTTTGCCCTGATCAACTTCAATGATTCTGGGACTGTAGTCTTGAATTTCCGGTCGGAATCGGTCACACGCCAATCATCTGCGAAATGACAGCATTAACATTCATAAATGAATGCAAAAACCCTTCAAATCCGTTTCTTGAAATGACTTAACATATTTTTATATTCTACGTTCTTGTTTTTTTTACACATCTTTCGATCGATTAAAAAAACAGAAAGAAAATTAAAAGTCATCTCCTATTTGTCAACATGAAAAAAAACTAAACTAATCCCTCGATATCAATAAGTATATATTGATGTATTACTCAGTTATTCAATATAGAAATAAATGAAAATTCATGATGATCGCGTCTTTGTTATGCAAAACTAGGAAAAATTTAAAATAAGTTAGTTTTAGTTATTATTTCTTTTTCTGTGTGAATTAGACACCTGGGATTTGTCTATATCTTAGTGCTGCGAATAAGATATGATGATCACAGCATACTAATTCATCATAGATCTAAATAATAAATAATAAAATTACTATTCAAATAAAATTATTATTATTACCATTCCAAATTCAATCATATCTTCAATAAATTCATTATCTCGATCATCAATAACATCATGAATTGTTTTTGTCGATATGTTGTGGAATTATTGAAAACGGTGAACTTGCTATTTCTTTTGGGGTATTTACACAATCTGAATCAGCTACACAATGAATTTTTGCTTAGAAAACAAAATAACAATATAAAATTATTTCTTTGTTTTTGAAACATAATTTTTCATATTTTTATTTTGCCCATGGCTTGTCCTAGATGTTGAACAACTTCTTCTATATATCATTGAAATCATCGATGTTGGACCAATCAAGATCTTCAGAATGAGCTGTTACTGCATCAACTATACATGGTATTGAATGTAAAGTTGCATAGCCTAACCATTTTGGTGTTGATACTTGCATTGCATATGAACATAAAACATTGCGTAAACCATCATGTTGACAATATTGTTCAAATTCTTGATTTTTAACAACATATGAAATAGCTGATTTTTGTGCTGGCTTCATATAGAGAATAATATCATTTTCTAATGTTTTAGTTTGGCCTTCAATTAAAAATGAATAAGAAAATTTTCCAGCTCAACCAAGGGGGAAAAGCGGACTCCGTCTATCCGGGACACGGTGACAATCCATACAGTCCAGAGGATACGAGTTTTTTCAAAGAGTTTTTAATGTTTTTTTTTGTCATTTATTTCTAGTACGAAGACATTTTTTCATAGAGTGAAATGGATTTAATGTAAGAGCAGTAACAATTCTATTTGTACAGTGCCAGCTAAATCTACTTGTTTAACGTTCATCAGATCTGTGAAAAATATTTGATCGAGCCAATAGGTATATAAATCGTCTCACATAAGTAACGACTGAACTTGTTTTTAATCGAAATTGTTTGACTTTGTTCACTCTCATATATGCATAGGAAACTAATTTTAAGAAAGACGGTAAAACAGTTGTGAAAAAATATCGTTCCGCCGTTAAGGTGTTTAAATATTTTGAGAACCTAATTGCGAAAAGCTAGTCTTTTTGTGATTATGACTGCATACGTTTCCCAACAACAAAACATTCATTTGGCGCAAACTGTTTCGCATACATACATACATCTCAAGCTTATCTATCTTTCATATAAAAATAAAGTCAAATGAATGAAATATGAATAGATAGATCAGTATTGCGGCGTTTACAAAGATATTGTCATATTTATACGTTTTGTGGATACATATGTCTCGTAATTCGATCACACTACACAGCTAGAACTCTATTCATAAAAAACATCTTGTTGAAAACTTTCTTTAGCAGAGATCTTGGCTCTCTACGTAGTTTCTATGACCTATGAAACTGTTCAAAAACATCAGCATTTTTGATCAAAGACATGGTTTTTAAAGAACCTGACCTCCTAAGATGCCTGATCAGCCAATGTCTGGTTAATAAAGTTTTAGAAGAAGCTCATAATGAGATGAAATGACTCTGTTCCTTGCTATTCCATCGGATAAGATGGGGCAATTTTCTTATAGCATCGAATTTTTTTCTTGTTTTATAAAAATAGTCTGAGTTTTTTTATTGAGATGTTTTCAGCACGTACTCTATAGAAACGCAGCCTAAGAAAATTTATTATAGCCTCATTGTTCGTCTTTTTCTTCAAAACAGACTTGTTGCTTACTGACTTTTTTCGGTTAATTTTGAAAAGAAATTTTAAAATCTGTTTTCAGAAGTTTAAGTAATAACATCTAAAATTTGGTTTTGTGCATTTCTAAATATTTCATAATAGCTTATATTTCTAACATTCTACTGCACAGCTATTGCTTTTTATGAATAAAAGACTTGGCCATAAAGAGTCCTCAGTTTAAATGAATGTTGAACAGAAATATTTTATTAGCTTTCGATTGAAAACGAACTAATGTGTATATAGGAGATTCTGATGGATTATGCATAGATCCTAAAGTAATTAATTTCAAAACAATTAGCAAAGATCTATAGAAACCGATTAAAATGCACCAGCATAGTAAAAAAAACTCTAGTGACTCTTAACACTAGAAAACTATCAAAAATCGCCGGAAACAAATACTTCATGATAAAAAGATGCGCTGGAGAGGAGAATCTATTTCTTTCCAATGTTTAAACATATTAAAATAAAATCCTCTAATAGAAAAGAAAATAGGTTAAAAGTTCCTACTGAATTGATTAAACTCAGATTTTAAGTGTCGATGAATTCACTTTTGTATTTATGAGGGTTTGTCAAGATCATAATACCTTAGATTCGCAGTTTGATTCTTCTCTAAATCAATACAATAAATGCGATCAGTATAATGATTTGATGTTCAATAAACAGGTTCCTACATGCACGAATTGAGGAAACTCAGATGATTAAACAAAAAGTCGTAGAAGTCGATTCTAGATTTGAAGTAAATATTTTTATTAGACGAGTTGTCCCATGGAACACTTTCTCCCTCCAATTATGAGACCTGACTTTAAAGTACAAACCGAGCATTAGAAAGTAATGCAAAAAATTGGCCTGGCATCTTGCAGAATGATCCATCGACCCTTATTGAAGAATATTCAATAATAACTGATTGTCTGTAGCAAAATATGCTCCGATTCATTCAAAAATTCATAGGAAAACTGCACTATGTGAAATAAATTTCATCTAATATAAACCAGTGCCTGAGGATTTATCCAGTTCCATAAAATCTTTTGAAAATGATAAAAAATTCATTCTGAGACTTCCTTGCACGTCTGTGCTTCTTATTGAGAACAAGTTTCTACGATATCCTCGTATCCTCCCATGTAAATTTTCAGAAAATGTTTTTCTTTTTCGTTTTAGACGAGTAGTCTTTGAGAGAACCTATAGAAGATTATATACTGATTTCTATTGAATAGCTTTTATTTCACTCTATGAAAATTTTCTGTTAATTTTCAAGTGAAGTCGAGTCTATTTTCAGAAGAAAAAGGGTCACCTGTAAGTATCTTACAATTAGCCACCAAAACATATGCTAGGAGATTCCATGTTAACTCTTGCAGAACTTTATGGTGTAAGTGTGAGTTTGGGTAAATGGAAGACTGCCGCCCACACCCACACCCCAAAACGCTTCCACTGTTAATTTCATTCAAGTTTTTGTTAGAGAAACCATTTTGAACACCGCTCGGAGTTTGTAGTTTTTGCATTATCCAGGAAAGCATTCACAAGTAGGACACTTTTTCTATTACAATCAAATCAATATTACAATTCAATTTCGGTCTCAGTAGTTTTGATGATAAGAAAGTTGAATAGATCCTACGGTTTAGATCATTTCCATATAGTAATCAAATCTTTTTCTTCGTTCGTTTAATGTCTTTTCTTTTGATGAAATATTATAGACTCCTCAATATTATAGTAATTCAATTTTGAAGAACTATTGAAAGTATTTACTATCGGCATTTGTTCTCCATATAATTTACTTTTTTAATTAATAATTATTCATCAAAATGATAAACTAATATATAGTCGAATCAATGTATAGAAAAAAAGATGAGGAAAAATGTTAAAATATTCATTGAATTTGATCAAACTTCAAAAACAAATCTATAAATAAATCTATACAAATGTATATGTATACATAAATCATCAACCATCAAATGAATCTTTCAACATAGCTATTTTTATAGTTTTACATCTTTACTCTGCCATACTTCCATTAAAATCACCACATGCTATAAAATCGCAACTGATTTGCATAATATCATTAATCATGCAAAACATCAAGATATTTTCATTCCATTCAATATTTTAACTAATCAACGGGTTTTATTTTGTTTACTTATTTTGCATAACACGTGTTTATCTGTTTCTTTATTCACAGTCCGACTGATACGAACAGTGTATATTATCTTCACTGCTTTCATCCTTACATACAAAAAAAAGTGACATATATTTTATTTGTTCTCATGACAGATAAAACTAAAAAACCTATTTGGCTTGATTGTGATCCTGGACATGATGATGCACTTGCTATTATTCTAGCTGCATATCATCCGTCACTTGAACTGATTGGTATTTCGACTGTTGTTGGAAATCAAACACTTGATCGAACAACACAAAATGCATATAAAGTGGCGTATATCGCTGGTCTTCCAAGTCATATTCCAATAATACGAGGTTGTGGCGAATCACTTTGTCGACATGTTACTACATGTCCAGAAATTCATGGTCAAACAGGTTTAGGTGGAGCTGATGTTCCAGAACATCCCGAATATAAAACTTTAACTAAACAACAGGATGAAAATTATCTATGGAATATCTATCAAAAAATCATTAGCGTTGGACGACCCGTAACATTAATAGCTACTGGCCAATTAACAAATGTAGCTTTATTATTAAAAGTTTTTCCTCAGGTATTTTAGTGTCAAAAAAGAAAATATTCATTTTTTCATTTAATTTCATTTCTTTGATCTAGATAAAAGATTCATTATTAGAAATCGTTCTAATGGGTGGTTGTATTGGCATTGGAAATATTACACCTGGTTCAGAATTTAATATTATGAATGATCCTGATGCAGCTCATATTGTTTTTACATCTCCACATGTCCCACGTCTTGTTATGGTACCATTAGAATTAACACATACTGTTTGTGTTACACCAGAAATTAGTGAACGATTACGTTCATTGGACTCTCCATTCTCATCAATGCTCAATCATTTACTTCAATTTTTTGTTTCAACTTATAAACAAGTCTTTCAATTTGATTCACCACCATTGCATGATCCATGTGCAATAGCTTATGTTGCTGATAGAGATTTATTTGAAGAAAAAGTGATGCATGTAGATATCGAACGAACAAGTGAATTTTGCCAAGGAAGAACTGTTTGCGATCTATACGACATGCATCGAAAAGAGAAAAATTGTGTTGTTGCAATGAAAATTAAAGTTGAAGAATTCTGGAATACTATGTTAAATGCTATTGAATTAGCAGATAAGAATAGTCCACTGAATAAAACAAAATAAATTTCGTAGTTTATTTTTCTGTCATTCTTTTTTTTCATTTTGAATTAGAAATAGTTAAAATGACAGAGAAATGAAATCTACATCGAATTATGAAATTGAAAAATAAATTATCTATTACTTTGTAATATCTTTGCATATAAATTTGAATTTAGCACAGATATCATATTGATTAGTCTTTCTGAAGTAGAGTGCATGATTGAAATCACATTTTTCTGTATAATACAATATATAATACGGGGCTGGTCATAAATATATTTATAATGAAAAATTTACTTATCTCTACTCTATTCACAAGTATTGAGAGAACTACTTGAAGTATTTTTTTCTAGACAAAATAGATTATGAGCAATATTTTCAACTATCGATATTCATTTGAATGTTGATCATACTACACAAATGTAGAGCACAGGAATATCGTATAGGATGAATTATAAAGTAATTCAAATCTGTATGCAATTGAATACAATTTCTATAATTCTTTCAGTTATTTTAGACATTACTAACGTTCGAATTAATAAAAATTGACACCGAGCTGAGGGTGTAGGTGATAGTCTTCCCTTTGCCCAAACCCACACCCACACCCTGAATATTTTCGGTTTCCAATATGTACAAAATCCTCTAAGAATTTTTCAGGAAGCGGATTTACTTTTCGAGAAGATATATATAAGGATAATGAGATGAGCATAAGGGTACAGTTGTAACGGTAAGGATATAGTTGTTAAGGATACAAGCAAAAGCGTACAGGAAGAACGGTAAAAGCACTAAACACTTTCCTATATTTTTGGAATGTTTATCGCTGTTTGGAAGTGTGTGAGAGAGAAATCGTCGCTGATAACCGTTGCAATAGCTTATATTGCTGATAAAAATTTATTTGAACAAAAAGTGATGCATGTAGATATCGAACGAACAAGTGAATTTTGTCAAGGAAGAACTGTTTGCGATCTATACGACATGCATCGAAAAGAAAAAATCTGTGTTGTGGTAATGAAAATGAAACAAGTTGAACTATTTTGGAAAATGATGTTAAATGCTATTGACAGTGACGGATCTACCAGTTGGGGTACCCGGCGATCGCCCCTCCCCCCTCTTAAGAAATTGTTTTCGATTTTCCCCAGCAGAAATGAAATAGAAAATAGTCGTTCTGCCTCAACTAGACTTGAAAAACTGTTTTTTGGCCAGGACGGCCACTCCCTAACAGATTTTCTGAACCCGCCGCTGACTGCTGAATTAGCACATAAGAAAAGTTCATTGAATGCAACTAGCTGATTTCATTTTAATTTCTAATAACTTTGATACTTCTTCATTTTAGTGTTTTTTCATTCAAATGATTGTTCAAGTTAACAAAATTATAAATTATAATTCAATTTCAAACAGAAGGTGACTTCTACTAATGAAAAAATACGAAAGATATCATTTTAAATAGAATGATAAGGAACTCATGAGCAACCTGGCCATTAAAACTTAAGCATAGGATTAAATCAGAACGAAATTTGATCTTTCAATTTCAAACAAGTAGACAACTATTGTTTAGAGCATCGATATGAAATTATCAATTCTAATGTTTTTTTAATCTTTTCTCGATGTTGCTTGTCAACCGAACAATATATATTCATTAAAAATCTTGATATTTCATGTGAGAATGAAATTTATTCAAACTAATGTTTTCTTTTAATGCCAAGTCAATAAATGATCAACATATTCAAGTTATTTATTAGTAGTCATAATAAATTTATATTTTGTTCTATAATTTCTATGCACAATTCTATCAAAGAAATTTCGAAAAGGAAGCTTAAAATGAAATTTTATTTAATATTGAAACAAAAATTAATCATTTTTTTTTTCATTTGAAAATCATAGCTAATTCAATTTCTTATCTTCTATTTTACGAACGAACTATAAGAGTTATTTTTTGACAAAGTTTTGTTCGGTGTATTTTTTTTATAGAATTTTATTAATGATTGTTTGATAGATTACTGAAGTTCTTCTATTTTTAAAATATCAATTGCGAACACTGACGTTTCCTTTTTTGTAAAAAGTTCATTTCTTCACCTGACATTCGTCAGTTAGGCCGTCGTTTTCTTCTCGTGAACTGAACAGAACGCAAAGAAAGCGAAGAAGAAAAAAGCATTTAAACTACTGGAGGTTTATTTCCTTTCCTTTCTTTTCTCTCTTCATCTCTCTCGCTGACTTTTTCATTTTCTTTTTCTGTGTTGTTGTTCGTGGTATTTTATCATTATCGTTCTCCATATTCAATCTTTACGTATTTGCCTCTATATTGGTGTTTCTATACAAATCCCTATTACAGCATATATTCCCGTCAACGGAGCACGCCAGTGTCCACTGACCAGGTCTAATTTACTATTCGTTGTTATACTCAAATAACAACAACGAGGTGAGATGTAAGTCGAATATGGTCGTCATTTTAATTTAACAATAAGAAAAATAATAATACTAAAAACTCGTCTATTTGTTTAGGTCTCACTTGAATAATCATGAACCATTGTGTATTGTACACGGTTGTTCAAATGGTTTACAATCTAATGCATCCATACAATATTTTGGTGTACCAGTTCATATTGGAAATATTTCTGCAGCTTGGTATAAAAATACAATGCGCACTGATCTACGTCCATCACATATACATCGTGTATGTGAACAACATTTTGAAGAGTCATGTTTTGATTATGTTGGAAATGGAACTAAAGTTCTTAAACCAAAATCATTACCAACATTATTTGATTTAGAAGTTTTCTATAAAATGATTTCATTTCAAGATAAATTACAAGAAAAAACAAATAAAAAAACAAATATTACATTTCATACAAGTAATCCTGAAATTGATGGACGAACATTAGAGCCAATATTGAAATTAGAAAGTGGCCATGTTAAAACACGTTTAGCACCAACAATGACAGGAAATTCTTTTCAACAAGAACAATTAGATAAAAATCAACAGTCATCATTTATTGTTAATAAAACAACATTAAATCATCATGACAATGTAAGAAGAAGATGAAGAAAAACAATTTCATTTTTTCAAATTTTATTTTATAGTTTTACACTATTTATTAATTGTTTTAGTTTGAGAATAAAGCATCAAATCGTTGTCATGTTGATGGTTGTATACATAATTATGTTGCACGTCGCCATCGTGTACAATTATATAAAATTCCACGCGATTCAACTATTGCTCGTCAATGGCTTGATGCTTGTGGTTTTGAACATTTATCAGTTTCACCATTAACATCGACATTTAAAGTTTGTCGTGAACATTTTACACCGAATGATTTCGAAGCACCAACAACATTACGACCTAATGCAGTACCATCATTATTTACAACACATTCTCGATCATTGATGGATAAACAAAATCAATCGCCAACAAAACGATTTCGATCTGATATGGCTAGTATGCGTACAAAACAAACAATTACTAATGTTAATTATAATAAACAACGAACTACACAGTTACCTTATCGTAATAATAATAATAATAATAATAATAATAATAATAATAATAATTTGCAAAAACAACAAGAACAATCGAATCAAACTCTTTCATTATCACCTAACTGTGAAAATTTTGATGATAGTAATAAAGAATTAAATATTGATGCAAAACAAAATGACACAAATTTAAATATGTTTTGTTTTGAAGAACAATTATCAGAATATCAAATGGCACATTGTCCTGTCAAAGTACGTGTATTTCTAGTATAAAATCTTAACATTTATTATGACCGCGTTTCTAACACAAAATAGCTTTATAATCGTTTTACAAACTAATTTAATGTGAAATTGATTTCATACATTTTTATTTATCAAACAATAATTGTACTAATACCTTTCACTTCATACTAAATAATCTCAACAAATTAATATTGATTAATATTTCTAAGGGTTTTTTTTACCCATGTCATCATATACAATATAGGACGAAAAAAATAATGATTTATTTTTGTCTTCTAATGAATAATGAATTAATTACCTATAAGTTACGTAAAGAGAAAGTGCCTAATAGTTATTTAAAAAAAGTCAATATGATCTTTAGTTTCAATCTCTGAAAACTCTTTCTCGAGTATTTTATATCCTTGTATTTCGATAAACATTTTTTATGCTAATTATTATCAAATGCATTAAAACTATATACGCATATATATTTTAACTTCTGACAAATTCTAGCAAGATTTACTTGAATAAGCCATAAATAAATATTAATTCAATGAATAATAAAAATGAAATATTATTTGATAGGCTCTTGATCGAACCGATACAACTAGTGGTGCAGCAATGAAACCGCGTAATCCTGTTGGCCGTCCACGTATACATCCACGTTATCCACCATCACAAACATCACCAGCACTACCACAATCATCACAACTTCGTCGTTCAACATATGTTGATGATGATGCAGAGGAATTCGGAGATTTAGATGATTGGAATGCAGATGAAACTGATCAAAATGATACAGTACGTGATCGTGATTGGATTAATCGTCAACAAGATGATCGATTACCATGGTCAAAACGACCTAATCCAACAGTTAACACGTATTCATCAGCATACCAACGAGGTAATAGTACAAATTCTTATCGAAATGTCCGACAACCAATGCCATTGCAACAACAACAACAGCAGCAACAGCAGCAACGTTCTACGAATAGTAATCAACAACGACCAACACGCGGTCAATTTTATCAAACACAATTTGTTAAACCAGAACCAACACGCAAAGCAACTATCCCTTTTCTACAACCAGCTTTTGCGTCCAATGCTGCAATACAATATCCACGTGATCAACCACTACCTCGTCTTAAACCAGGCACAGTTAGAACAAGAGGTAAATCACTCGTTTCATCTTTAAATTAAAAATTGTAATTCTATTTTCGTTTAGAAGAAGGTCTTGAAGTTGAACTTGGTAAATATTTTTATAGAAAATCAATAAAATATTTTTTTTCTTGTTCTAGAACTTACATATAAACGAGCTCTATCAAAATATTATGGTCAGAAACCCGGTCGAAATTTACCACTATCTGAGTATGGAGATTTTCGAACTCAAGTATGAATAAACGATACATTTTTTTGTTTTATTTTATTTGTATGAATAAATCTCTTTATTCTAGTGTCCTGTTTGTGATGATCAAATATTTGAAAATAATATTCAATTGATAAATCACTTATATCAACATTTTGATCAACAACAACAGCAAAATAACGATGAACGTCAGTTTCAATCGAATTCACCATTTGAGCAAATCACTACAAAATGTTCACATTGTCAATCAGAATTTTCTAATCCATATTTTCTTGCTATACATATTGATGATAAACATATGCTTGAAATGAATGAATATCAATGTCGTATATGTGAACAACGTCATACATCGTTATTAGAATTAATAGCACATTTAAATCTTTGCCATTGTGGCTTAGAAATGCCGTATTTTTGTGAAGTATGTTCATTTCGTACTTCAATGCATGCTGATATGATCTATCATATTGATGAAGTACATAAAGGTACAAGATATTTCTTTTGTCCATACTGTTTTCTTGCTATTGAATTACCGTTTATGACCAATTCATCCCATACATTAAATGGTTCATTAGCATATAAACATTTATTACTTCATTTTAATAAAGTTGACCAAGGACGTATAGTACAATCAAAATTTAAGCATTGTAGAAAATGTATTTTACATATTGCATCAATGAAAGATCATTTACAACGTGATCATTTAAATATTGTTGATGGAATAAAAGCCACTTATTACGAAGAAGGAAATAATCGTAAATAATTCTTGTTTTTTTTCTCTCCAAGTAAATAATATTAAAATAATCCATTCTTTTTTCTTTTTTTCTAGCAGATAAACAAAGTGATGAAGATGAACAAGATGATGATCCAATTATGGATACATCTTCTTCATTACCAGCGGAAAAGTCTTCAACAGCAAGATATATTACTCCGGCGAAAAGTGGAGAATAAATGTTTTTTTTCTTCTTTTCTCTATATGTATATTATGAGCATTGTCTATTGGTTTGATCTTGTAGATCAAACATTGTTTTTTATGTCTATGAGGAGTGGTGTTAAGACATTTATCATTTTTGGTTCTTTGCAGAATATAAGTTTGCGCATGTCTATTTCTTTTACTTTTCATTAATATATAGAATGCAATTTGAATGTCAATATAAGAAACGAATGGGACGCATAAAAATAACTGACAAACTAAAACATAACATCATATGTGCATCTAAAATACGTAAACATATTTTTCCCCATACGGTCGTCTATGTTACCTTTTTTCTTTTAGGCATAACTTCAAAATTTCTTAAAATCAATGTCTGATTAACACATGAAAGATTCAGTTTTTATCAGATAGTTGAAAATTTGATTTGATTGAGAATCATGCGTATAACCAAGTTTTGTTTTTGAGAGTTTGATGAGTTCAATTGTTAACTAATTGGATTGAATGAACATTGATATTTTTTCTAACATGCAGATATGATGCGTATGATTAAGAACAAGTTAAAAACTTAATATATTTTTTCAGTGTCATGAATTCATGAAAATAATGCTCCAACGCTAATACTAGTTATATTTTCTCTTGATTATACTGTTGGATTTTATCTCAATAGGCTAAGATATATTGAAAACATGAAATACCCGAGCTAGTTGTTATTGCTATATATGGAAGTAAAAGCTAATATTTTGAAAATAGACATTCAAGTATTTATCAACAACATTAATGCTTGTTCTACTCATTAATACTCGTATTTATCTAACCGTCAAAAGTAGATAGTATGGCATATAATTGATTATTTTCAATCAGTTCTAGTTTGATCTACTTCATCAGAAAAAAGAACGAACTATTATATGTGTCAATATTATTTAAAGTCTCGATATTTCCGAAAATTTTATAATAAATACTAATTTGAATAAAAACACTTTAATGCGTTTTGTAATATCATTAAATCAACAGATAGCTTTCTATATTATTAAATGAAGATTAATAAAAGAACAAAACGTTTGAGAATATCAATCTAACAACTGATAACTGCATTATCTTGAATCTCTGTTGATGATTCACACTACAGATATGATATATCTTATCAAGAGATGTAACTATTTCATTGTATTTTATTTTCCATTTCGTTGCAGATGTTAAATTTAGTCATTATTTTCATTGTTGTTACTTGTATAAATTCTGTTAGAAGTGAATGTCCATGTCCGGATATTTCTCTATGTGCACCGCTTCAAACTGGACCTCGTCATGAAAAGGTCGCTTTTATGGTATCAGATTCTAATTGGCGTTCATATGATTATTCACAATTGACCACAATTGTTATATGTACGAATGACATTGATCCTCAACTGCTTTGTTTGGCGCATTCACGCCAAGTTCGTCTTGTATGGATCGCTAATTATGATGTAAAACAATTAAGTAATGCGACAGCTCGAACTGAATGGGTCAATCGACAAGTTGATAATGTCAAAAGAACTTACACGGATGGTGTTAATCTTGATATGGAAGATGAAATTCCTTATACTAGCGATGCAGCACATAAATATACAGAACTTGTTCAAGAACTATCTAATCTTATACATGTACAAGTACCTGGATCAATGGTAAGAATTTTCAGATATTTACGGCATTGTATACAGAATTAGTTAAATATACAAGACCAGTATATATATATATATTTTTTTCTTCTTCTTGTAACATATCACATGATAGTTTTAATAAAGTTCTCAATGAAATAGCTTTCGATATTTCAATTATCCATCATGAATGTTAGTTTGCTCTAAAATTAAATATAGTATTTGTTTAGTTTCTGAAAATTTTAGTGCACTCCTTATACATTCTTTTTGTACAGTTATTAATTTTCCCATTGAGAGCGATATTCCATTTTTCAGCAATAGTCCGATAAATTCTCGTTAAATAGGTCAATTGTTTTAGGCAATACGGCAGACGTTACAATGATTCGTCAGTGTGTTCAGGATTTGACGTACTTTTAAATTGCACTGTCGAAAATTCATTGTTACAGTCTTCGGAGACCGAAAATTAATCATCTTAAGTTTTTCAGTGGCTTTACTCGTCTATTGACTTTTTGATACTGTTAAAAGATATTGACCTTTTATTTTTTATTTGTAACATATAAATACATATAATTCTGAAATTGAATATAAAGGTCAGCGTCGACGTTGCGTGGAGTGCACCATGTATTGATGGTCGTTGTTATGATTATGCGGGTTTAGCAAGAGCCAGCGATTTTCTATTTGTCATGGCGTATGATTTACGATCACAAATCTACGATTTAAACGATTGTGTAGCTTCAGCAAACTCACCAATCGTTCAAGTTGCCGCCGGTTTAACTAATTTTACACAAATATTTCAAATTCCACCATCAAAACTTGTTCTCGGTGGTAAGTCATTTATCAATTCAAACTGTCACCGAAGCACTTGTTTGTGTCTTTTAGTACCTTGGTATTGCTATGATTATAAATGTTTATCGTTTGACTCGAATATGACTTGTGTATGCGATTCTAATTCTTTTCATTATAATATTCGTTTTTTACTTCTTCTATTCGATAGACAATTGAACATGTACCTTTTCGTGGTGCACCATGTTCAGATGCAGCTGGTGTTCAACGCGATTATCAATATTGTCGAGTATTGTTACGCATGAATTCAACATCTGGTCGCCTAATTGATAACCGAACAGGTGCAGTTTTTTTCAATTATGTTAATCAACAAGATACATATGTACATCAAGTTTGGATGGATGATCCCGAAACTCTTACAATTAAATATAATCTTGCAAATGACCGACGTTTACTTGGTATTGGCATGTGGAATGTGGATTGTCTTGATTATGCTTCGAGTGCAAGCAAAGAAGCACAACAAGATACGACAGACATGTGGAATGCTATGAAAATATTTCACAGTGTACATAGAAAGACTTGAAAAATCACGTTTCTTTTTCTTTTTCTTTTTCTTTTTCTTGAATAGAATCAATAATAATTTATGTTACATTTCTTTTTCATTTAAAAACAAAAACATCATTTGTAATAATCGTCGATGATGTGCGTTCGTGTGTTAAACTCCGATATCTATGAAATGATTTTGTATAGAGTCATAGTAAACGGATTGAATGATATTCCCTTTTTTTTACAGTACTGACTGATAATACTAATAGAGAATCTCTCTCGTACCTATAAAACTATTGAATTTGTAATTGTAGAGTGGTGTTTTTTTTATATTGATCTAAAACTTCTAATGATTCACACTTACTCAGTGAGCCAACGATGCGTATCTAACAAAGCACAAAATGATGCATATTAGTTTTTAAATTAAAGCTGACCTTAGAATATTCATTTTTTACTTTAATTCTCGAAAAGCATAGTTTTTAAAAATAAATAAAGAAAAACATTCGCTACCATATAGCTACTAATATCAAGTCTTATTCTACACAGAAATAGTATTATAAACGTTGAAAAGATTGTGTCAATATCGAGCATATCATTCTTCATGTATTGGTGATTAATACTTTATCATTGTCATCGACGCAAGACAAATCAGATTTTGATAACAAAGAAAACAAGTTGAATAGTTTCGCAGCATAAAATATTCGCCATCGAATAAAAATAAATATGGCGAATATGCAGCCTTCGGTTGAATATTAACGAGATATACAACGTCATATTTAACTAATAAAAAACACATTAATCAAAATGATCACATACTTGATATCATTGAAAATGTTATATATTTAACATAGGGTCTTTTCGTTTAAAGAATAACTTCACGTTTCCGATTCACTGAGAAAATCTAAAACTGTACAAATAATTTTCTTGAAAACGTTTCAATGAACGCTTCTCATTGTTCAGAATATTCTTACGTGAGGTTTGAATATCATTTCACTAAAATTGAATTCATATTTAGGCGTGAAATGTGAAATAAATATGTTGAGAACACATTTTTATAAGATCTAATTCCGCAGTGTCCTTCAAAATTGATTACTACATGAAACTCCGACATACTCTATCTGCACATAAAAGTTCTAGAGAATAAATATTGACTTGGAATAAAAAAGAATTATAAATTATCTTCGAAGCTGAGAAAATAATCTTCTCCTTAAAATATTTATCTTTTGACGATTCATATCATTAGCATTACAGATAGGAAAAGTGAAAATAATATTGGTCTAACTACCATAAGATATTTTTTATTTACTATTCATCTGTGATACGATTTTGAATCAATCTTGTCTCTCAACAAAAATAAATCTACGAATGGGAGATCGTTAACATCTACTGAATTAATTTTAATCTGCAGTTCATAAATATTGAACTATAAACAGACATGTCAATATTTCTATCCTTCGCTCTGAAATAGTTAGTAGTTACATTGATTAAGATATAATTTGATTAATTTTAATGTGATAAGTACTGTCATTTGTGAAATAAATTAGAAGATCAGTGTAGCATAACTATTGAATTAATACAGTTTCGCCAACTCTAACTTCTTCGAATAAAAATCTTGACCGAAAAATATCGAATCGAATTGGATCCATTCTAGATATAGAATTTTATCCTAACTAACTAGTTTAATAGTGACTTGATTAATTATTAGTCCCATCTGACTTGCTAGTCAACGAACTCGGAAACTAACTGACTTGGAAACCATCTGCGTGTGGGTGTGGGTTATCAACTCAGTTTGCTCCCAAGTCAGTTGGTTACCAACTCAGCTGGTTATCAAGTCAGATGAGGTTAATTAATCAAGTCACTATTAAACTAGTTAGTTAGGATAAAATTCTATATCTACAATGGATCAAATTTGATTCGATATTTTTCGGTCAAGATTTTTATTCGGCGAAGTTGGAATTTACCTAATTACGTGCTATATTTCATCAGAATTTCCTTTGATTTTTCAGGGCTTTCATAGAATAATATGTTAACATCTGATATATGTGTCTGGAAAATAGCAGATCTTTAGTTGCGGAATCGCATGCCAGAAAACAATAGTAGATAATTGTAACTTATTTAATTTATGTTTTCAAAGAATGATATCAAAAGATGTCTAGTGGTAGAAGTTTTGAGCTGAGAATCTTAAAAGATTCATGCCAATAACATATTGTGAAAGATTGAAAATTCGTGAATAATTGTAAAAACTCTATTACTATCACAAATGTGAATAAAAATATGGTTGAAAATTAAAACGTGATTGAAGATGATCTATTTAGAACTCGAACAATACCATTGCTGAATTTCGAAGAAAATATAATATTTCTATAGAATTAATCATAATAAAGTAGATAGAAATTTATTAGTCCAAAATTTTTATTTGTAATGTGTCAGTATTTATGAAACTACTAAAAAGAGATTAAGTATATAAGTTAGTATATACAAACAGTTAACCTAAAAAGAGTTGTAAAATCTTCAAGATGTTATAATAATGTGTGAATAGTTAAGCATTTGTATGTCGATAATAAGGATCGGAATGATAAGGCGGTGGAACATATCGTTGATGAGGACCACTTCGTTCAATTTGTACTGGAATAGGCACAAATTTTGTTGATGGATCTTCTTGTTGTTGATAATATGACGGCTGATTGCCATCGTCGCGTATTGTTCGAACGACTACACGTGGTTGTTGTTCTTGTAAAGGAATCATATCTGGATAACGTGGATCATACTGAGGTTGCGATCGGCTTGGCAAAAGTCTTGCTTCATCATCAAAAGGCATATTGGCTCGTTCACCATCTGGTCCGGTTGTTCGTTGCTTTGAAAATGATTTATTATTATCTATATTGTAATATACTGGTCGACTTTCTTTGGATGTTGTTGTTGGGCCTGCTCGATATTCACCGGTTTTATCACCAGCAGATTGATTTGTACGAGTTGGATTAGGATATTGATCATCTGTGAAATCTTTTGGGCTACCTAATATATCCGATGCATTACCAACCACTTTTGAATCCAATTGTAATAAACGCTGCTTTTCATTTGTATATGGATCGGTATTAGCTGTTGTTGGAATTTGTTTTAGTGAGGCGTCTTTTTTCTTCTTTAGTTCGTTGAGAATATGTTCACGTTTTTGTTTACGTCTATATTATAAAATATCAGGCCTGATATAGAAAACAACTAGATAAATTAATACAAACCTCAATTGACGTAAAATAAATGTTATAGCAAAAAGAAGAACTACTAATCCAACGGATAAAGGTATAATAATCCAATTAAGTTTATTTGTATTACGTTCATACAATTGAACGTTACCAACACTAAAAACAGTTCCTGATGTTACTTCTTTCACTTTGTCAATACTTCGTTTAATAGCATCTAAAAATTTAATTTAGAATTAAAAACATAATAACTTTAGTTCTTCAGATATTTATACCAGTCATTAATAATTTATCGATATTATGGATACTACCATAATCATCTTTACATAAACCTCGTATACTTAAATCAAGAAAGCGTGAATCTTGTACTGGATAGCCAACTTGTTGTTCAAAATCACTGATATTATAAAAAGAAATTTTGATTTAAAACAAAAGAGCCGGAATTCGTAATGGCATTTTCTTACATTGACGAGCATCGAATGCCTTTTTTTTCATCCGTATATTTCAATTCAGCATCCAGTACTTTCTCCATTTTATCTAGCATTGCCGGTTTCCACTGAAATCAAAAGTAATTATTTATATTAGAAAGAAAGAATATTTATATCTGACAAACCTCATTCAATTTAACATCCATCAATCGAATTAACATGTATGGACTTTCTTCTGAAGAAATTATCAAATAAATAAATAAATACGAAATTGAATATAAAAAACTGACCGGCGAATTTCTGTGCATGAATATAAGAAATCCATGAGACCAATAAAAGGAATACATAGAGATATTCCATGTTTTTGAATCGAATAAATTCTAGAAATTTAGAAAGAAAAACCATGTAATATAACCTTGAAAGGTTTTTTTATAGGACACAACAAGCAGAAGGTTATTGACAAGGTTTTTTTTTACTTGTAAAGTATAGTTGTGTTATGAGCGAAGAGGGCGAAGAAAAGAAAAGAAAAAAAATGTGGTTGGTTCTCGATCGCGTTTTTTCTATTCTTCACTATGGCGGAAGCTTGCTTCATTCTCTCCTGTGTTGCATATCAACTGAAAGCAAGAGAAAAAATGCATAAACCATAAGAAGAGAGAAAAAAAAAGAAACTATAGATTACGATAGAAAAGCTTTTTTTTTTTATTGTGGATGATTAGTATAGGTGTCCGGGAAAGCAACGAACGAAAATACATGATACTTATTTTGCTTTTTCTTCTATATACTTAAATTTATTGTTGTGCTACTTCAATGAATAAGAACAAAAAAAAACAATATTACCGGAGGTGTCCATTGCGTATTACTTTGACCGCACACAAAAAGAAATAAATAAATACTGGAAGTAATCCATGTTGACAATGGCAACCACGTAAATTATCATTTGTGTATCAAATAAAATACATAAAAAGATTGATAATTAAAAGCATATGTTAGCCATAGGGATCCAATGAAAGTAATTATTGAGATGGAAATAACAAAAAAGTGCTGCTGGTGAAAATTGAACCCGATAATGGCAACTTATTGCGAAGATCATTGCAATCAAAAAGATGTACATTTAATAGTATAGCAAAGAAGGAAACTCATCATCAATTTATGTTATATTAATAGCAAAATGAAAGATAAAATTCACAGAAACAAAATCTCGAAAAACGTATAGCTGCATCATGATTGTATTAAAATTGCTTTTGCAGTTTGTTAAATCAATTAGAAAAGCTTTTTTCTATTTTCTAAATCCTGTTTCATGTCATCGTTGATTCACAATGTTGAGACACATTTCACAATTGACTGAACATGCGATTATAGGTATCTCGAATATATACGGAGATAATCACCTGATAATCAACGTCATAAGCTGAAAGATATCTCAATAATATTTGAAATGCTGGATAGAATACTTGTTCATATTATAACCAAAGTAAATTTCCCGGAAATCTCGATACATGGTAATACATTTTTACTATTGGTTTATTGTATCTTATATCTTCGGGACTTGCAAGAACTTTTGCAACCTGAATAAAAAAACAGGTATTCGAGGGTGTCTTATGCGTTCAATATTATTGGAATTCAAACAAAATTTTACAGCGAAAACTTATTCTTCAAAAAAAAGCATGTACTGAATAATATAAATCAATTGCAAGCAGAGATGGACAACTCCCAACCCTTTCGCGCTTCAGCTCCGCTTTAACGGAAAAGCTTTTTTCCTATTTTTCTTGAAGTTAGATGATATTCAATGAATTTCACTTTTCACTTCAGTATACGCATATATATAAATAGAGAATATAGGAAAAAAATGATTAATAATATAATTAATAAAAAAACTAATTATCAATACATTTAACAAAAAATGAATCGCCAATACATTTAAGTTACCTTGATTACAAAATGAAAATTATTTCTAATAATAAATAGACTAGTGAACTATAATAATTGTCGATTGCTTTTTTTTAGTAAAGTTAACATTGAAAACATACTCTTCGAGAGTTGATGTGAGTTTAGTTTAGACCAAGATGAGATAAAAATCAAGAACCACACCCTAGTTTGTTCCTTCAACTTTCAGTTGAATGAAAAATATTGTGCTTTTCTATCATTAGTCAAATCTCTCACATTTTATTTGCTTTAGTTTTCTCTTTGTGCCGGCGTCGTGTTCGTACATTCTCTAAGTAACAATAGCGAAGTCCAATCAGCCATAGAAAAGTCAACTAAATGAGCGGTCAGCCGTTATCTCAAGCGTTGCCATTGATTAAAATGCAGCAATGGTATATTCATCACATTGAATACTAGACGACGAGCTTTTCTGCCATTAATTCCCTCGTCTTCATTCACAGAAGAAAATCTATGTAAAAATGTTACTGATAAGAAAGATTAAAATTTTACTAACTAAATTGATTATGATTCATGCATATCGATGAATATCAGCTGAAGATTTTTCATGAATCACCAACAAATTCGACTAAAATCGATGTTTTTATCAAATTTGAATCAATTATAATCGAAATCAATCGGAAAAGGAGCGTCTGGTTGGAGCTAGAGGGAAAAAGGCCGCTCCGACTCCGCTCCAGCTCCACCGTTCTGATGAGTCGCTCCGCTTCGAAGTCGGAGCTACCCATCTCTGATTGCAAGAAGTAAAAGATATATGAATATGAAACAAGAATACATTGGCGACAAAGTCGAAGGCGATTAGAAATGTTCAGTTCTTCTGGATTCTATATTAATTAAGAAAAAACATAATTCTAAGAATGAATCTTTTAATTTTCTGGCAGAAAATTAACGAGAACACATTCAGTATGTGATCATGGTGATGAATTGGCCAATCAGGATAAAATCTATAATTCATACATTGAATAAATTTCAATGTAGCAATATCGAATAGATTCGAGACTAATTTAAGAAGTAATCAACTAAAACTTCTTTTTCTTTTACATACATATCATAGAAAACTTAATTTATATTAGTGTCTACAGCATTGAATTAGGTTTTTGCTACAATATTATATAGAGATATACAATGTTGATATCAATCCTGACCGATATTATGTTGATTAATATTGATACATTGAAATATTGCTTCCCTGTCAGTCTTTGCTTGTTACACTTCTAATTCTAATTAAGATGACTACTAGTCTAAGTGTTTATTGATAATCTTTCGCTATAAAAACGATTTTATTTTGCTAATTTTATACATCATGCATATAACTACAGGTGTTTTTGCCAACTTTACAAAGGATATATGACACTCTGTTTATCGATATTATCAAAAAATATAGTCTCCACGCATTCAATATCGTTTGCGTTGGATTTCGATAGAGAGTGAAAGTTGATCTTCAAATATAGATTCATCTTACTGATAGACTCTTACATTTCAATTGTAAATATAAGATTCAGCTAGATTCCATCGAAAGACTAGATGCATTTGTTACACTTTATCCAGTATTGTGTCGTTCATATATATTTCTATAAGTTCGTTTCAAGCGCAGACTCAAGATTAAAACGAATATGAAGTTTTTTTTTCAAATTATTTCATCGCTAACCTGTAGATATTAGATCACAAGAAAATTTCTTTTCAATAGTTATTGAACTCAAATTTTCCAACCTTTCAGTTGCGACATCTTTGTATGAAATATTGTTGCGTGTAATCATCAAGGAGTTTCTATAGTTTCTTACTTATTAATGTGTGCTTTATTACTATTACTATTAATTTTTCAGAAAAAAAGAGTCGATAGCAATCTACTCTACGTTGCATTGAGTGTATATATTTTGTCGAGTATAAAGCTTATGATATAAAACAAATTTAAAGATTTTTTTTTTTGAGTACATAAATATATTTTCGGATTCAATCATAAATAGAAATATTCCTTTGTAAAGAAAAATCATGAGAGATATTATAAGTAGGGAAAACAACAAAACACACTAAAGTTATCACTGACAGCAATGACTGAACACGATTAGTTTATTTACGAACAAGTACAGACTGATTATTGTTTTATATTATAGATCAATATGTTCTTCCTTCATGCTTATTCATCACTGATAAACTTCTCTCATTGATTCAATTCAGTTGATATTCTGAATTCTTTACACATACAAGTAGAGCTGTAAGGTTTCTTCTCCACATATAAAAAATTCATAATTTCTATTTTTATTCATAGACTGATAAGTAAAGTCTTACAATGCCACACCACACATCCAATAAAGTAAAAGTCTATGTTCGAACTCGTCCGACGAATAACTTTGCATCGGATATAATTTCTGTTGAACGAGACAATCGAGTTAGTTCATAGCGTTTAATAATTATTATAAAAAAAATTTCTATTTGCTCAAAATTCTATTATTACATAGACTGTCAGTGTTCATCGAGTTGCATCCGCCAATGCTGTTGATAACAAAATCAATGATTGGGCCTTCCATTTAGACGGTGTATTTCATAATGTTAGTCAAGACGAAATATTTGATTCTGTAGCAAAGGATGTTATTAATCGAACACTAGATGGTTATAATGGTCTGCTTAATCATCTTTCATTGCTTTTCTAAAATTTAATAGATCAATTTGTTATATGATAGGTACGATAATGTGTTATGGTCAAACAGGAGCTGGAAAAACTCATACAATGACTGGTTTTACTGAAAGTTATCCAAATCGTGGTGTTATACCTCGTACTATACAACATCTTTTTCAAGAAATCAATTCTCGACAAGATTTTTCCTATTCAATTCGGTAATTAAAATCAACTGTAAATTAAGAAAATAAAATCTTTCGTTTCTTTTTCAAAGTATTGCTTATCTCGAAATTTACAATGATCAAATGTGTGATTTACTTCGTACACTTGATTCAAAAACTGATTATCAGCAACAACAACAACAATTATCAATTGGTGAAGATGTGGGTTTTGTTTATGTCAAAGGATTATCATATAGAATTGCAAATAGTGAAGAAGAAGCATTGAATTTATTATTTGAAGGTGAAACAAATCGATCAATTGGTCAGCACGTGCTTAATAAGCAATCATCTCGTTCACATTGTATTTTTACAATTATTATCGAATGTCGATCAATTCTATCATCAGATGACAAATATACAGTATCGAAATTAAATCTTGTTGATTTAGCTGGAAGTGAAAGATTAGCAAAAACTAATGTAAATATTTCTTTGGTTTTTTTTTTATTAATTAAATAACATGAGATTTTCTCTTTAGTCTGAAGGTGTAACAAAACGTGAAGCAACATTTATTAATAAATCTTTATCTTTTCTTGAACAAGTTGTACTTAATTTATCGGACAAAAAAACAAATTATTCACATTTTCGAAGTTCAAAATTAACACATGCATTGAAAGATAGTATCGGCGGACGATGCAATACTGTTATGATTGCAAATATTTGGCCTGAACTGCAACATATCGAAGAAACAGTATGAAAAAGAAAAGAAAAGAATAAAAAATCGCTAAGACATTTTTCATTTTGATAACATAGGTTTCAACACTTCGTTTTGCTAGTCGAATGATGTGTGTACCCGCTGAGCCAACTGTTAATGAAATAATTGATCCTGTAAAAGCCATAGAAAATTACAAACGAGAAAATAAATATTTAAAAGAAGAATTAGCATTGCACAATACATTAGTTAATCGTAATGGAATTTCTTATGAGCCATTATCTGAACAACAATTATATGAAATTGAAAATCAATGTCGCCGATTTATTGATGGAAGTTTAGATGACGTTGAAATTCAAAATGTTCGTCAAGTACAAGGTTTGTTTATTTGATGAAAAAGTAACAATCATAGATTTTAGATTTTTTCAAAGCAAAACACTTTCAACATGTTCATAAATAGTAAAGATGTTTATTTGTGAAAGTTTGAAATGCCATAATATTATGATAATATTTGTCTGTGAAAGAACAGACTGTATCTGTGCATTGACACTTGAGGGAATAACGAAAGTGTAGTGGCGCAGGTATTTCAATAATTTATAAAAAAAAAAGATTGAAGAAACGTTCTAGATATTTAGTTTGGTAGTAAAAATATTCGTCTACATTTCTTTTGATTATTCTTTCAATGAATAGGACAATACTAAAATTTTGATGTGAGTTGTTTGCCATCATATGTACTGTTAATCTTAGATAATTAATACTTAGACGGTAGAACAAAAAGGAAATATCAAAATAAATTTTTTCAAATACTTTTTTTCTTTGAGTCATGCTGCGAATCTGACAGCATATAATATTTGCCTTTTCGACATAATTCAACGATGTTTAGGTTAATTTTTGAATACAGGAACTTGTAAAGTACCGTTCAATTAATGAAATCAACGAATAGAGTAGAATATGAAAAATCAAGAAGACTATTTCGACTATTTAATTTAATAAAAATTTGATGCATTTGGTTCTGTATTTCAATTTTGTTCTAATATGAAAGTTCTCGGTAAATCTAGAATCATCTAACTATTAAAAAATCGGTTTTGATGTGAATAATATTACTATTTTTAAAACGTTTCATAGAAAAGAAAAGATTGAAATTGATTATAATAGTAGGTATTTAGTTACTTCAATGCGAATTTTTAAATAATATTCTTTTATCTTGAAAAAAATAAGAGTTGAAATTTTATCCCTTAGTTTATTCTTTTATTGTAAATTTGCTTTTAATTTCAGCTGTTTTTAATACACTGAAAAATATTTGTCGGTATGTAAACTTTTTCTTGAAATTTAGAAATAGTTCATCTTAATATTTAGAGCAACAGAAAAAGATATCGAAAAGAAATATCGTGATCGATATGTTCTTACAGATAAACATGATTACGATCAACAAGATGGGCAAAAAGTAAGTTTTGTTCTAAATTGATTTTTTTTCAAAAATAAAAAATATCATGAAACGATATTTCTAAAATATATAACATAAATAAAAATTATATTCCAGATAGACGATTATTCAACATCTGTAAGTAGTGATCTGCTTTCGTTGATATAAAAAAATAAAATAAAAAGCAAAACCTTTGATCATATTGATCTATGAAAAAGATTTATATTATAATAGGAAAGCTGAGAGAAAAAAAATGTCTCTCATTTAGCCTATTAATTAAATTATTAGGATTATTGTAGCTATCATCTTCGAAAGAGATTTATTCCTGCTTGATGTGTGTTAAACCCTTCTGTATTCGATAGGACAAGTTTATTTTACTAAACAACGTTCTTTTTCTTCGTACTCTTTAGTTATCTGGTACCACTCAAGGTGTAACTAGTATAGGAGGTACTTCTGGTGAACTTGATGGACAAAGTTTTGGAATAGGTACAGCTTCGAAAGATCAACGCGTAAATAAAGAAGCTTTACTTAAAATGACACGAAATAAAAGGCAAGCAACAAGTAAAACATCACCAGGGCAACAACAACCAACGTAAGTTCTTTTCTAAATTTATTATGAAAAAATAAAATGTCTCTCACTCCGATATATATTCAGTCCTAAAGAAAAATCTTCACCACTTGGATCGAAACCAACCGGTGCAACTCTCCAACGAAGTAGTACAAATGATGAAGAACAGTTTTCACGTGTTAAAGAACCAAGTGATATGACCGATATGAAAGATCAACCACCAAGGTAAACAAAAAAAGAAAAAGATTCTTTGGTCAATAATTACAGGAAATCGTTTTTGTTAGTACGCCACCTACTCGAACAATTGCATTTGAAGAGTTTAAACAAACTCGAGGTTTAAATTTAAATAAAATTTATGTGGAAAACAAAGAAATATTGGCATCAAAGAAAAAACAATTTGCAGATTTAGCTCGAGGTATAAATCAAATGAAAACTGATATTGATAAAACTCGTACTGATGCTGAACGTAAAAAGAATGAACGATTAACGATGGGTAAACATAGTTGATTCATTTTTTTCTTTTCTGTCAAATCAATATTATTTTCTAGGTGAATTTTTAAATGAAAATGGTGAAACTATCATTGATGAAGAAGAATATGAATTAATTGCAAAATTACAAGAACTTAAAGGTATCTATCGAAATGATTATGATCAATGGAAAGATCTTAAATCAGAAATAAATTATTGTCAAAATTTGGTCAATCAATGTCAACATCGACTTCTTCAAGGTGAGATGTCTTGCATTTGTTAACTCACTTGATATATTATGGAAAAGAACAGGAGACTCAACGAAAATGTTAAATAATATATGAGTAGCAAACAAGGGAAACGAAGGAAAGAAAAACAAAATAAGATACGTGGATACACTGATCATTGAAGTTTTCTAGAGACAATCTAGACTGAAAGAAGTCTTTTTATATGTAATTTTATCTTTTAGAATTTGATATATGGTATAATGAATGTTATTCAAATGGAAATAATGCTACCGATATTGATGATATAATATCATCGAACAAAGCGACGAATGAATATCAAGTTTATGATGATGCTGCTGAAAGATTTGAACGTATGCAAAAAGAATTATTACTTTCAGATCTTGACAGTATGCCGTTTCGACAAGCACAAATGAGAACAAATAGACGTGTACGTTGGATGGATAAGAGTTCCTCTTTTAAATAGTTTATTTTATTTTCAGCACGTTTTCAACGCAGCTAGGACTCAAGGACCATGGAAACAAGCGCCAACAACAACGATTACAAATAATACTGGCTTTAGATCAGCACAAAATTATGCACAAGAAACATTTTCCTTGCCAGCGATATCTGTTGGTGCTGGTCGACAAAAGTCAATGGTTCGATAAAACAAATTATTTTTCTTTTCGAAGTGTGCGATGAACAAGGAAATTTTAAAAATTATATATTATTACTGAATAAATATCTATTCGTTGACGGCAACTAAATATGTCCCTCATCATCAAAACAAAAAACAATAGAATTGAACGTTAGTTCATCTTTAGAAATTACGCATATATTTAGTTAATACGAGGATTGGAAAACAAGAACTATTTTGAAATTGATTTTGATCTTTCTTCACATGGAATTAAACTTTCTCAACTTATAGTTGCAAAACTTCGACCTATAAGCATAACATTGATCGTAGATATTAACCATTATGATTATCATTGTTTCGATTGGATGCATTTTCGTTGTGGAAAATCGTTACAGAAAAATTCTAGATTTCAACGCTTTGTAGATCAGAGTATCTTTATGAGACTCAAACGCATTTTCAACCTATATTAAAACTTTAGAAATACCAAACTATTTTCTATCCGAATGCAGGAATTCTACTCAATATTAATATCAATATCAATTGATCATTCGCTTTTAAATCCTCATATGTGAATTCAGTTTGATGTTAAGCTAAAACTATATTTTTAGTTTTGCTATTTCGATATAAAACGTCAATTTAATATTCATTGGGCAAATTTTAAAAAATCCGATGTAACAATCACATTTGATTGATGTAATTGGTCGTAGCTGTATTTTGAATGTTTTTCATTCATGGGTATCAGTAAACATGGTCCATCATGCCGTTCAAGAATCCATCAAACGACTGCACAGTATTTTGCCTACTTTTCTCTAATATACATTTGTATACCCTTTAAAGTTGCCAATACATAGATTATTAAAATATAAATCTAGTAGACAATCTCTTATTACTGATCGACATTATCAATTGCTATTCGAGATAAGAAAAGAATATTTGAAAGAGAAGATATTCATAATTTTGACAATATTTACATTGAACGAAAATTTTTTCTCTTACCCATTGGCCCATTCTAGGCTATCTGAATTAAATCAATTACGAATAATAATTGACGAAAATTTAAAATCAATTGTCGGTTAAAACGATACAAAAAAAGCGATTGAAAATGGTTATGATTATTTTATTGAATAGTTAAATTAAATAAACAAAATGAATATAACGAGAAATTTCAAGAATTTATTAATATTTGAAAAAATAAGAGTAGCTCCCTGATTCGACTTCGAATATAAACGGTAAAAACGAAAAAGAGCTAAGCATAACCATATAGCTATCGATAGTTTTAGTTTTACTTATATATACATACATACATACATATATATATATATATACATATATATATATATATATATATATATACGTACATAGGCTCCTCAGTAAGTAGAAATGGATTTAGATTTAGATTTATTTTAAGTTTAACTTTCCGATATATGCGGCATATTAATACATATGTATCCTGCACCCACACCCACATTTGAGCGCTCCTCCATGGTATCCATTATCCACACCCACATTTGAAGTATCCCGGATATCCCGCACCCCTTCCGGGTACCCTTCAATATAAGTTTCAGACTTGCCTATCATTCTCTCATTTATCCCAAGCAAATAATGCCTGAATTTATTGAAAAAAAACTATTCATCTTATGTTTCTTTACTATTATTTTATAAAAATAAAGAACCAAATGATAAAATAAATGAGAGCTTGCTACGTCCCTAGAACTTCTCTGACACGATGTTGCTCTTTTGCTGGTCCTGCAAGTATATCATTTGTTGATTCATCTTCGTCAATTCCAATTGAATTTCCAAGTCTTTCATTTTCACTTTTAAATTCTTTATTTTTGCATCGTCTTGTTTTCGAACCAAGTTTATTTCCGCCTCCATGGCCACTTTCATAGCTGCTGTTGCCACTTTTGCTACATCCGGTTGCACTTGTACGAGCTTCTTCAATTCTATTATTTGCTGTTGTGTATCAGATAGTTGGCCCGCAATAGGAAGATCTGTTGAAGGCACCCATGTCGAACATTACGACGGCCTGATACGATCGTAAACGGCCGTATACAGCAACGTATACTACCGTTTTATAACGTTTCCGACCGTAAACGATCGTTTATGGCACGATGCAAATCGACCGTAATACGGTGAATACCAAACGGTCGCGTACGACACAAGTTGATCGACCTGGACACTTAAAACAAAAAAATTAATAAGTTATTTAAAAAACATAAGACAGTGGAAAATTAGACAATATTTATTCAGAATTTTGCTCTTTTCATCGATCTGACTTAATTCATACCAAGACTATATTCTTGTCAATTTCTTTGCACATGACTCCCTGTTTTAACGTTTTGAAAAATGGGCAAACTTAATGAAAAGATCACGAAGAAACGAGAGAAATGTAATGAGAGGAAAAACAAAGAATACAGAAGAATGATATTCAATGAAAAATTTTTATTCTCTTTTTCTCTCATTCATAGTTCTCATTGGTGCAATGAGTCGAAACATCCCCAGGTCGATCAAAACGGGCCACCGTAAACCGGCGTAACATTACCGTAAACGGTCGTTTTTGCATCGTATTCCATCGTAAAACGGCCGTTTTAAGCCGAATTAAGGCGTTTTAACAGGGGCAATATTACGGCCATACACGGACACCGTATATCAGCCGTAAAACCTCGTAAAGCCGGCGTAATATTATCGTATTCTATAGAACATACGGCCGTATTACTGCCCCTGTTATACGGGGAAAATACGGCACGTAAAACGGGCCGTATTTGTATCGTATGCGACCGTTTATTGATCGTTTTCTTCGACCGGGGTCGGCCACCTAGCGTACACACACCGGAAAAAAGAACGGACATTTCTTAGGGCCGTACGTAGGAAGTGAATCAATCAATGTTTCTTTCTTCTTATATGGATGAAACAAGAAATAATAATGAAAATAGATTTAAATTTTAGAATTTTATTTTGTTTGTTTTTAAGTGAATCTTTTAAATGGCTGTTTCTCTTTTATTCTTAAATACTGTAGTCATTTTCATTGCATGTTTTCAAAAAAAAATAATAATAAAGAAAGAAAATATGTAAAAAGTATTTTGAAAAACAGCCTGTATTTTTTTTAAATTAGAATTATTTCTTATATTAACTGAACTTTGAAAAATATGGATGATATTTTCATTTTAAAACATCAGTGATAAACTAGTTAAGTAAAATACTCTAAGTCTCAACTTGAAAAAAACTAATTTGAAGTCGATTTTTTCCCAATTTCGTTGTTAAAAGCAAGTTTTCCTCTCGTTGCAAAAGAATTCCGAAAATGTTTTTTACGAGAGAATCGTTTGTTTAGCGTGAACGGTGCTATATACTAAAAAATGTAATTCTTTTTACGAAAAATGTTTTTTTGTGAAAACTCTACTTTTATTTTAATTGTTAGCAAAAGTGTCGCCCTGAATCCTGAATAGATCTTTACAAGTATCTGATGTCACTGAATGAGTACTAATGCCGATGCCCTCATCAGCTTTCACTGATTAAAGCATAGCAATATAACTATATCGTTTGTCATCAAGAACGGCTTCTGTTTTTTATAATATACTCGATTTCAGATCTTTATTAAAAACGTTACTTCCAGTCCCCTCTCTATCTTCGATAAGAAAAAATTACTTTTTTTTCAACTTACCAAATATGTATCATCATCCATATTTCGGGGCTCCATCACATTACGAGTAGTAGGATCAGGCTCGACTATATCTCTTCCCTATAATTAAAAGCAGAAGATTAGATAACAATTGAATTTTATGAGCATGAACGTACATGGATCGTAGTGGAGACAGCACCAGTGGAATTGTGGCAGGCGAACATCTCTTGCATGGATGACGATGAAGCGTCGATTTCTTCATAAACATGCATGGATGATGATGCATTCGACATCTTCAGAAAAACGCAACATGTATAAATATAGACATGGATGATTTAATTAACTAAATTCCATAGCAAGCAAAAAAATGCTTTAGTTTTGGAAAATCAATTCAATAGTGAATGAATTCGGAAAGATTTTCTTCTATATGGATTATATCACGGATATTAGTTAGAGCGTATCGTAATTCGAAATAATCGAATATATGTACTTTTCCTACCTCCGATATGATATCTATATCTAGATAGATGTCATCAATACTGGATGATAACAATGTTTTAAATTCATAAAAAGTTAGACCAATACATAATTCAAAAGCAATCGTGAAAGTGCCGATATTAATATACATAGTAGCGGGAGCAGCGCATTTTCTTTCTCAAAATGAAAGCTTAGTAATAATTAAGTAAATTAGAATCAGAATCGGAAAGATATGAATTTAGTTTAAAAATTCAAATTATCGTACTAGAATTTGATGCTACATGTGTTATAAAGTAATTTCAAGTGTAGTTTAACTGATAATGAGCATCTATATGTTCTTATTGGCCGGTACTTGTTTGTATGTAATGATGATGTTGCTGATGACTTAATTCTTGATATCGAATTTACTGTGTAATATGTATTAGGGGTGAGATCTTCACCCTTCTGTTTATTGTGAAATCGAAGACTAAAGAAAAATATAACAAACAAAAAACGAAACCAGGAGAAAAACAAACAGACATCTCTCTCTCTCCTCCATCGAGAGGACAACAAGAATATATATGTATATATATATATAAATATATATATATATGTATATGACGATAGATGTGGTGGATGACTAGAGATGAAAGAAGAGAAATGACTAGTGTGAGGGCAGGCCCGTAACAATATGAAAATTCAAAAGTCAAAAATTTTATTTTAATCTTTCATGCCAGCTGTATTTAATCATTAAAAATAAAGCCATTTCTTGTTATTATTGATGTTGAACATGTTGTTGAAGACAAATTTAATTAATTAAAGCTTTCGGTCTATCAAGACCATTATCAATAACAACAGAGTTAAATGAATTAATTTGAATTTCTACACTAAATTTATCTTTGTAATTTGTAATTTAGAAAAAATAAATAAAAAAATAAGATCAGAAAATTAAAGTAGATTTCTATTAAGTTTCAATCTTGAATCTAATTGATTCAATTATTATTAATTTTTCATTCTTATGATAAAATTCCTTTTGTTACAAATTGCGGTATTTCTGCTCATTTGTTAACAAATAATCAATAACTTTGTCACTATGTAAATGCAAAAATGGTCCTTTGTTTTGACAATATAGTCTAGTCATCGACTTGAGAAAAGTTGCTCATCGTCATTTTGACAAGTAACTAATCTTGGCACCATATTGGAGTATTTTGCTACCCCGATTCATCTGTAGACCCGTGCTGATTGCTTGGTCGGTTGCACTCAGTGTGGAATTTTATTATCCATCGAATGGTATAGTTTATACAAGAGATCATCGGGTAAAAATTTTCCTGTTGGATGTGCATCTGGATATGAATGTAACTCTCGATATAAATGCGGCTGAGCATGAAATACGTCCGAATGAAGACACATCGTGCTCTGCAATAAAATGAGGTTCAGAATGTATCGAAAAACCACGTAATCGTGACGAATATATTTGACTTACAACATAAAAATTGGGTGTTTTATTGGTGTTATAATAGTCGTCATCCAGATGGTTTATCTTCCTTACGCAAACATTTTTTGATATGGATATGAGACAGTTGAGAATCTGGAACAAGAAAGTCCTGCGATGTTAACCAGTCTTAAGATAAGACATGAGACTTTTTGGTGAGCTCGAGTTCTTGAATTTCTTGTTCTTTGCGGATAGCATACTTACTCGCGGGCTTGAATTTTTATCCAAATGCCTCTATTACAACCAAAATACTTCTAACTTTTTTCAGTGTAACGTTTAAATTTACTCACTGTTTAATAAAAACTCATAGATACACATTCTGGAGTTGAGCATATGAGTTACTTGTAGCTTATGTAAAAATTCGAATGCTGGTCTTGAGTAAAAACGATCTGCGCTATATGGGCAAGTCATGATGTCTGTCCAGGTCAAGAGCATGAAAAGGAAGTTCGACTGAGGAAGTGGGTAAAAATCAGATTTCGTTGTTTTTCATTTTGAAAATCAAATTCGAAAAATAAAGTTTTTCTCTGCAGCCAATCTAATTAAAGCTTATTTCGATTATCGACAAGATCGATATTTAAAATTAACTCATTGTGCAAACCTATACAAATTTTTCATTGATATCATTGAAACGATTGCCAAACAATGATTTAAAGTTAAAAATAAACTCGAAGAACCTATTTTCGTGAGTGAACATCATCCATATAAAGGTGATAAGAGACAATATTATCTTCAAGTTGAAAAAGATATTTCATTTTGAATGAAAACATCTCAAATACATTATCCGAAACCGCCAAAATTAGATTATAATCAATCATTGGTTGTTCTATTCATACAAAATGGGAATGTTTAATATAAATTATTATCAAGATTTTAATATATATTTTCATTCATATTTACCATTTAAATCAAAATTATATCTTGCTACACCTTATTTTAATGTGATAAAAGAATATGAACAAGAATTAATTGATTATAAACGAAATGATACAACAATTAGTTTCTTAACAGCATCGCCACAAGCTAATCAATTTTATGGGAGTCGTTCTGTATCCGCAGGTTATACTGGAAATGAACGTGAATTTGTTGCAAGATAAGAAAACAAAATTCAATGATGGACAAATTCAAATGTTGGAATATTATCGTTTACAATAGACTGACCATCAAAAGGTTTATAATTATATGAAAATGAAGAGAACGGCAATAATTATCCAACATTAACTTGTATTGGATCACCAAATTTTGGTTAGAATGAGATTTTCTTTTAATGCAAATCAAATTTAATTGCTTTTTTTGTGTAAGTGCATGCTCAATACAACATGATCTTGAAGCTCAATTTGCTATTCGAACAGATAATGAAGAATTACGTACAAAATTTCATCAGGAACGTATTCGACCTTTTCAATATGGTACATCTGTTATATCTAATACATTCAAACAATTATCACGTGTTGTACCGTTCTGAGGACTATTGCTTATGAGAATTTTACGAAATTTTTTTCTAAATGATCTCTTTTTACAATAAACGATGGATGAGAGCAATTTACAATTTTTCATTCAACTATGAAAATGTGTATAGAATGCCATAGAAGGCTTATCCTTTACAATTTCTGAATAATCTAGTGAAACCTACTGTTGTTAATGTTCATGTGGATTTTTACATCGATTCAAGAACGACACACAACTTCATCGGTGATCAAATTTCGACATTCTACAAGAGAATGAATCTTCAATAGACTAACATTTTTGTTACATTCTGTTGTAGATTTACAAAGCCTAAAGTTTATCGAACTATTAAAGTAGGTTCGCCTAGATTGCGTATGATAATGTAATTTTTGATTTCTTAGGTTCCAATACTTCTAATTATTGCGATGTTATTAGTTGCTGTCTATCTAGTTCTTGTACCTGTTATATCCAGTTCAAATATTGTTTTTCTTGTTGCAACACTTATTCTACTTTCAAACTGCTTGATAGAATTTATCGAAAGGAGAAGCAATTTAAAAAGATCCATGTCAGTCACAAGAGCAAAGTCTTTAAAACAAATAATAAGATAAAATCTGCAAATGAGCATGATAATTAGAAGTAGAATAGTGCAATCATCCTTGACGTACACTCTCTTAGCAGACATAAAAACAACTTGTCTGATTGATATTCTATCGATGTACGCGAATAAAATATTCACAGCTAGGCAATCTGATAATGAAGTAATTTGAACGTTTAAACATCTTGTTTTTAGAAGTTATTTGGCATCCATCAATATAATATCATCGATTAAGCTATAGGTATCATTTTTCTATATTTCTCATAATATGATTTTACAAAGTTATCCACTGAGCCTCTTGCAAATGAATTTCTCGTTTAATAATGATTGATTTATTTTCACCGAGGCGAAGCAATTAAACTTGACAGAGTTATTCTTATATTATCCGTGTGAACACTGGCCTATTCATATTTACAAAACGTTTTAGTAATCGATTCTACTGAAATCTGTTATAATATCTATTTGTTTATTACTTGTTTATAATTACTATTATCATTCTGGAAGAAACTATATAGATTCATTTGAAAAATGTGCAAAATTGGCATGTTCTCCATTCGACAAGTACATCATTTGATGCTTACCTAGCTAAGTAAAAAACTTTCTTCTAGACAGAAGTTTATAATGTTGAAGCATGAAATTGTCATCTGGGATCAAATCATTGAAATTTATATGCTTGAAGTCATAGTACTTGAATGTTTTGCTCATATTCTTTCCTCCATTCATGAAATTTCTTTACTCTCCAATAATGTCAAATTTAAGTAACACCTCCATAGTTCTTAGTTCAGAGCCTATGTCTAAATTCAGAATTTCTCATTATATTCGATTTTGATATTTTCTTATTGTTGACATATTATCAATTGTAGCGACAATGTATATACTTTATTATCTTCTTATGGATCGAACACTGCGTCGTGCACTTCATAATCATATCATTATTGGCCTTGTCATACTTGATACTTGTCTATGAATGAACAAATCTTTTCTTAGTTCTTCGCAATGATTATTATAATAATCCTTGGTCTGCATCTCCCAGATTCTGCCTCTTTTGGGTGTTTTTCGACTATTCATGTTATTCACTTCAAATAACTTTATTTACTTGGGCTTCAATTGAAAGGCACATACTTATATTTCATGATAAATGGATAGCGACAAGAAAACGCCACTTTTTTATTCATTATTTGCCACCTTGTATCATTACAATTTATTGTTTTGTCTATTATTCTATTGTTTATTTTTCGATACATTGTGAAACTTCATTTGATAGCTTCTTATTCGGAGGTATTTATATTCCATGTGCATTTGATCGAACTGTATTGGCTCACTGGGAACTTATGCTTCATCAGGTTGCACCAACTCTTCTCATTATGTTTGGCTGTGTGCCTTTATTTGTTCGAGTAATGTTGCAGAAAATTCGTGCTCGCCAACAAATTGAATGGCGAAAGCATCGGAAGATGATTCTTCAAGTGCTCACCATATCATCGGTTTACATCGTATTCAATCTACCTTGGTTTGGTGTAATCTTTGCTTATGAATTCGGTCTACTACCACAAATTGTTACAGTAGACTTGACTGTTAGCAAATTTATCATCTATAACATTATCTTTTTCTGGCCAATTGTATGCTGCCTGTCATTGTCGGAACTGCGGACCAAGTTCACACAACAGATTAAGTACTGTCGACGACACCAACGAGTTGGCCAAGCCATAATAATAACGAATCAATCAAATCTAGTAGTACCACCGACATGCATCGGTTGATCTTCTTCATCATTTACGAAAACTCATGCGTCTACTTCTATTAGTAGTTATGCCTCAATCGACAACATGATTTCTATCTTTGCTTTAACTGTTATATACTTCTGTTTTGAACATATTTCACATACATATTACCTCATCATGTAAATAAAAACTATTCAATTCATCATAAATTGATTTGCAAGATTTCAGTTCGATCTAGCCTATAGTTTGATTCATGGAAATCTACGTTTCATGATTAGCATACTAGAGGTCAAGCAATGAACAATCAAAAATAAAACATTGCTCGACATGCTGTAATGAATCTTGAACAACATGAAATTCTTTTGATGTATTTGATCGACAAGCTCACCGAAGAGTTTTCAAATGAAGCTGTCCCTTGAATATATGAGAACATTCTAGAATAATTATTATGACTATCTGCATTCTTGATCGTAACTTTTCGCGTACTACTGGATAGCAAAGCCAGCTGGATTGTATCTTCCCATAAATCTAATCAACGTAATAAATCAATGTAGATGCGCGATATTTTTTCGCTTGAGAGGAGAAGAACACACAGAATATTCTCAGTAGACCCCCATCCAATGATCCTTGCATTCATAGCTATATACGGATTAAGTTCCATTGAGTATCAACAATCGAAATGAGTATTCACAATCATTAGGATACTTGAAATTAACTATCTTGGTGCCCTATTTTCTATTTGATTCATCGCTTGTGAAGTTTTCTATGCTAATGAAAAAATTGCAAGCTAATAACAAGCAAAAAATATATATTTTTAAGAAAGAAGAAGAAAAGACATTGTCATCTTCCACCATATAAAGAAAAATACTCTCAAACACACAAAGACCGTATGTATACAAAGAGTGCGACAATTCGTAGAAGATTCGTTGAAGTCAAAAAAAACGAAAATGAGAAAGACAGAGATAAAGGTCGAAAAAGAACTATACAATGAACAGAAAGAAGAAGCAAAGGTGTAAGAACATAATAACTTTGTTGTCTAGGAATAGTTTGTGATCTTTTAATTAAGAAACAAGTTAACCAATGTAGAATAGAATACAAGTTTATTTTTGTTCATTGATCTGAATTTGAGTTCCACGAACATCGGTTGAACTCAAATTTTTGTTTGTATAATACGAAAGGTTTAAAGAGAATTTTGTTAAAAAGCGTATTAAAGCAAGCGAACAAGTTGCATTTACATATATCAAAGTATGATTTTTGATCTATGCGGAGATAATTTAAAACAACAGAAGAAAAGCACCAACGTATAACAAATAAAATATCATAGTTTATTATAATTCATGCTTCACTGGCTTCATGTAATCCATCATCATTTTGTTTTATATTGTTTTCTACTGTCACATTATTAAAGTCTAAACAAAACAGAAAATAATATTTTCTCAGTAAGAACCTCTCTATCTGAAGTTATCTACATAGAATTATCTCAATGAAATATTGCTATGCTTATTCGTAACTATTAAATTTTACAGTAGAATACATGATATTAGTTTATTTGAATAGAAGTTCAAATATGCTGATCGATCAGATCACTCTATGGCAAAGGAAAACAATCTAAATTAATAGTATATTGGGATCAAGAAGTTAACTGCCCGAACTGTGGTTAGAGTATTCATAGATTGTTAGAGCTAATATAGTCCTCATAGCTCTCAATCAAACATATATGTCAAACTTGAAATTTGAATTCAATTGAAAATTGAAATTTTCAATTTTCAACTTTTAAACCAATCGCATTCTGAAGAATCGTGACTCACATATATATCGCTATGAGTTGAAAGATTATTATGTAACTAAGCTGAATAAGATTCATTCAGTTACATTGATCGCTGGTTGTAGCGGCTGCATATTTATTCTTGTTCGATGGACTATTTCTTCGTCTATGAAATACTTCACAAGATTTCAAAATCCTAATACTTTTTTCTTTCCTAAGAAGAAAATCAACTTTTGTTTAAGTAATAATTACCTAATTTCACCGGACCTTCTGTTGATGTATTATTACTTGAATTCTTTTGACCACTTTGATTATCATCTAAATTATCAGCTTTTTCTCCTTGCCGTAGATTACTATCAATATCTGTTATAATACAATCGGTTACGTCGAAATGTTCAATTTCATCTTCATCATCACTATCATCACTATTATTTTCATCTTCTTCAGCTTCACTTACACCACCATCATCAAATACTTCTTCATCATAACGTTCATGAATTTCTCCACCAATTTGTAATCTTTTCAATGGCGGCGATTTCATTACTTCATCTAAATCAGTAATTGATGATTGCTGTTGTTGTTGTTGTTGTTGTTGCTGCTGCTGATATGAATTTACTACTGAACCAAACGATTTAGATGAATGACGAGATGACATGGATAAATCAGAATAACTTTGCGATGAATCAGTATTTACTAAACATAGGAGAATAGTTCAATTCCAATAATCAATTTATTTGCTGTTAAATATATATATATATACTTGATGGCTGTAGATTCAATGAATTACTATTAATTTGAAATACATCGTTTTCATTATCTGCATTTTTTGAACTTTCATTTAGTAATTTCTAAAATTAAAAAAGAAAAAGAAACAACAATATAAGCGATAATTCAACCTGTTTATTTTTTTCTACTTACTAATGTTGATGTTAATTGCTCGCCAAGTTTTATTAAAGGTGTTGAAATAGATTGTATATCAACAGTCTTATCGATTTCATTTGATAATTGATTAATTATTTGCATTAGTTCATTATCTAAACAGCAAAATTATTAAATGAGAAAATGGTTCGCATTTGAAGTATTTACGATAACTAGTTGCATATGTAATTGCTTCTAACGATGAATTTGGTTTTATTGATTGTGTAGAAAAAATTGATGTATCTTGAGGAATGTTAACCAGGCGTGATAGAAGCATTTGTTTTTCATGTAATAAACGTCTGATTTCTGTATCATTTATCATTATTGAATTTAATATAGATTCTGACATAGTCTTGTCATTGGATTCGACTGTTTCAATATTAGATTGTTCGTCATTTATCGTTGATCTATGTCAAATGATAAAGTCAAGTTTACAAAATGATTTATTAGTTTCTTTTTACTGTATTGTTGCTGTTGAAGACGATACATGTAAATTCTTTCCACTTGAAGAGTTTGAAAATAATTTTGCTTTTTCTATCCATTCTAACCATCTATAAATTGAAAAACGTGAAAAGTAATGGAAAAGAGAAAAATAAAATACTTTTCAAGATCATCTTTTGAATTAGCTTCAACTTCAATTAGTTGTTTTTTATCTGTATCAATGACATAGAAAGAACGAGTACCTAAAATTAGAAGATGGAAAAAATTTAAGATATTATTGATGAAAATTAAAAGAAGAACTCAATTGAGAAACCAACAAGTTTTGGATAGCAGAATTCTTTCAATTGAACACCGGTCGACTTGGTTTTTGAGCTTAGCGAATTTCGTTTGCCAAGGGATATACCGTTTCCACGGTTCTAAGCTACATTCAATTTGCAAGTCAACCTGATTACTAGTGAATTTTTCAGAAAGGCCTTCCTGACGCTAAGAGTTTCTCTTAAACCACCATAACTATTCATCAGTGAATTGAATTGGAAATTTTCAACGTATCCTCTAGCGAAACAAAGAGATCTACTCGGACATATAATATGAAGTTAAACGACTACCGATAAATGGAAATGTTTTGTTGTTAGTATCGAATAAATGAATATTTTGAGAGTAGAATCTTCTATTATGAAAGCAAGAGTAAAATTGATGTTAATATTTTCTTGATCGTGATAAAAAGTTGTTGAAACACAATAGAGTTCGCGATGCAAAAATTCAATCAAGTTATAATAGAAGACAACAGTTACACAATAAAATGATGGATCATCTAACCTAACTTTCAAAGTGTTCGAAAATCTCAATAGTAGATAGCTATCAATCGTGTTTCTTTTCTACATATTTGTCCATCCTATCATGATAACACAATTGACTTTAACATTTTACTCTCTACACCAGGGAAACCTTCTTAGTTTAGTCAGTCTGGTGTGATCAAAATCATACGTTCAATTTTCTCTCTCTCTCTCTAAAGCGATTGATTTCATACATCTGATAATTCAGAAAAGAATTTTTTTCTGTTTTCAATTACCTCCGCACGCTTTTTTCTTGATTAATAAATGTTCGAGTCGAATAATGGGTGTTAAAATGAAATTTTGTCCACTGGGGTATTTATTAGGAGTTACAACTGCACGTGATCTTTGATGACGGCCGGTATTAGCATCACGTTGATGTTCTTTTAAAATGTATCGAAACGATTCTTCAATACCACGCTGTTCCAATGATTGCATTGGTATTTTTTGAAAAAAAACAAATATATCATTGAAAAGGCAGCATTCGAATTCGGTTTTTTGATTTGTTGAATCAGGCAATAATTTCAATGTACCAGAATGAATTAAACGATTGTTTGCTACTTCAAGACAATCCTGATTAAGAAACAAATAAATAGATATGAAGAAGATTAAATGTTCTTGTTTTTTTCTTTCCTACTTGAAGATTTCGTAATTTGTCATCATTAGGTATTTGTATATCAAGATTTGCTTTGATTTGTTTTAACAACGCTTCTTGTTCTTTTTTTAAACGTGCTGAATTCATACATTTCAATATATTATCAGCACATTCAATGCATCGATTTAATTTTTCCGATTCTATAGGATCTTCGGAAACAAATTTTTTCATCGCTTCAAATAACATTTTATATTTAGTAAAACGTGTCATTACAGATGGTAAATAATCTTTTAATGTTAAACGACGACACAAATGATTTGCTTCACATATCTATCAAAAGAAACAAAGAGAGATTCTATTTCAACACCCAGTTTTTCTTTTTGAAAACTCTAAAACATACTCGCATCATAGATGCAAACTCTGGTGACTGTTCCTTTTTTTTAATTAATTTTAATGCTTGCGCTTGATCTTCAATAAAATAGGCGCAAGCACGAGCAAACTCTTCACCGTTCTCACCATCAAGCTATAACAAAACAAAACAAAGAAAAATTTCGGTGATTTTGTTGTTAAGTGAAAAAAGAAAAAAGTATTTCATACAAATTTAAGAACTAAATCGCCAATATTTCGAACAACATGATCTTTCGCTTCTTCACGATGTTGACGAAGTGCAATTTTAAATTGAGCTAAATATTTTTTGTTTTCATTCAATTAGAGAAATAAACATTGATGCATTCTTACTGTGCAATTGAATAAGGTGATCAAGATTTCGAAATATACAATCAAGTTCAACAGGACTAATACCATGAAAGTGTTCCATAGGTTCACGAAAACATTTAACCATGATTTTTAAACTTTTTAAATGCGTACGTTGTGTATGAATCAATTCATTGATTGTTGTTTGAAATTTCCATTCTCTTGTTTGATAGAGAACTTGAAGAACATCATTGGAAATAAATTCGCTTAAATTTGGTAAAGTATTTACATCAGCTTCAAGATCGCTATCATCATCCGTTGTTTGTTGAACTACTGATTCAGAAGGACTGCTACTAAATTTAATAGAATTTTTTCGATTGATGAGTAGATTCAAGTGTAAGTAGAATCGAGTACCTATGAACTAAGCCCTTTTAGATACTCTTGGAATGAAAAACTCAGTTGATATATGAGAGAGAATCAACGAATCTTTGTTTTAGTTATGATTCAATGTCGACTTTCGAACTCAACTTTTATAATATTTTCCATTTTCACATAAGAATAAAGAGTACTTTTCTAAAAATATCAATGTTCAGTAGTTATGATTTAAAGGAAAAATTTCATTCGAGCATCTACAATTCGAAAGTCAATGTTACAGAGAAAACAGATCTTATTTTAACGCTGACTCAGATGGCACTAACTAAAAAAAATCGATATGAAATTAGTTTCGACGGGTTAATCAGTCTGATCAGGAAAATCCTTTCACTAACAGTTTGTTTTTGAACTGAGAATGATACGTATCATGTCGATTGTAGGTAACAATGTATACCCTGAGTAGAGCTTAAATCCTTAAATTACTACTATATAGATACTAGATTTTTACAATGATGCATAGTGACAGATATGAACGGCGGATTTTTTTTCCCGACAGGTTTAGATCTTTCAATATGCTCTTTTGCTGACATGTAGAAATCAAAACTCCCATAGTAAACAACCAGCGTGACAGATGAGCTTTTATCGAAACGTGTGATTATATTTTTCTATAAGTGTGAATTGTTTATGAAAAGCTAATGTCTTACTTTTGATTTGTTGAATCTTGTTGATTAACGGTATCATTGCCAGCTTGATTACTAAGTAATTCATCAATTGTGTTTCCACCCATTTGTGGATTACTATAAAAACAAGAAATACAATCAAAATATTTAAATTCATTAAACATATTTTCACTAGAAAGCAGATTATTTCAATTAAAATTAATGAAACAAAAAGAAACAAAGCATAAATCAGTGGACTATTAAATAATATAGAGATTAAAAATGTAATTCTATAGTAAGTATATCAAATAAGCAATTACTAATTGATTTAGAAAAATGTCAGCGACGCAATGATAAACTTCACTTTATTCTCTTTCTCTCTTTTTCTTAGTTCATGAAGCATGCATGAGAATAAATGCAGGCAGGATCCAAAATATATGACTCAAAAAAAAAAAGGTTCAATACCCCTCATCACTATTGTCGGTATCACTGAAAAAGTTGAATTAGAATTTTCAAGCGAAAGATTTATAATTATATAAATACCTGCTTGAACGATTTTTCGCTGTAGCTGGTCGTTCAGGTGCTGCTCGGCGATCACTAGCACATCGACCGACACTATTCAAATAAAGAAAGAATAGTCTTCTTCTTCTCATTTACTCCAAGAGCTGTAATTTACGTGGTAGATTTGTTCTGTTCAGTTGATAATAAACTTTCATTTGTTGGATCTACAACGAGTAACATGTTCTCAAAGTTCGTTATTAAATGCAGGAAGATTGCTTTATTCTATTTCTTCTGGTGGAATACGTAATTCTTAAGAAATCTAACATCCCTCTAGTTCTTCGTTCAGTTATTATAATGACATATCATTGCTAGATCGTCTTAAATTGCACTCCAATCGTACCCTGCATTGCTTCTATAGAAATATCTTTCAACATTCAAGTTAGTAGCGGAACCAAAAGAAGATTTAATAGATAGGCTTAGTTCCTTTCGAACACCTTCTAGCTCTGCAACTAGTTCAAGTTTCTAGTTTCAAATCAGTGTATGTTATTTGAATCAAGCAAATAATGTTTGAAATGTAATTCGACACTAACTTTTATTTTTAATTAAATTATGGAATGAAAACGAAAATGCTAGCTGCTACAGAAGACCTCTTCTTGACTGATACATGACAGTTAAAATCATTTATGTATTTTCTTTCTTTCTAAACATGGCTGGCATTTGTTACTATTATGTTTCGACGGATACTATTCAACGAAAATAGTTACGTATTACAAAGTAAAGATGATATCTGGATCGGAAAAATTTTCAATTAACTTCTGCCTTCCATTTTTTCTTCTAACATTGGACATGAACATCAGAATTTGTAATATACATTTAAAAAAACCTTTCATTAACACAGGATTTCAGTCAACAGTCTTTTGTATGTTAAAAACAACTTATCATTACCTTCATTTAAACTGGATGCCATTTCAGACATATCATATGCTATAAACAACGATTTGTAAACATATGAAAGCCAATTTTAAATAAAAATTAACACTTACGAACACTTCCTTCGCGTCCTTCAATCATACTTATAGCTCTAGACGGACCTAAAATATATTAATAAAAACAGTATGTCAAGCTATTTTTACATCATAAATACATATATGTTAAAGTGATTCAGTCACACAGAGTAAACAAGCCGACGAGAAAAAGACAACGGAAATAACGAATACTATTGGTGTAGTATTCATTATTCTATATAGCAAACATATATGAGATCTATTGCGAAAAATACCGTTGGAATTCGTCACGGTCCAATAAATAGAGTACTACTTCCAACAACAGAACATCCTATAATACCTCGACATTGTGGTGATGAAGTAGACGTGACCAATAAGTTTTGCATAAGATTATCAGCTGAAATCGACTCTGACAGTAAATAATATGGGGTAGCTGTCAAAACAAAACTCTCGTAGGAAAACAAAAACCAAACCAAATAGATCAAATTGAAATGATTTACTTGATGGATTTCGATTGTTTGAAGATTTTCGTAATTTTACTCGATCTTTTGAACATTTTTCACTATTTACTGCACATTCACGATGATATGCTTGTTGGCAATCTTAAATTTAAAAATAATATTTCTTAGATTTATTAATGCATTAATTCTTACATCCACATAAATATCCTTGATAATTTATTCCCCATAATGGTTTAAAACATACTTGACATAATGTTTCATTTAAAAATTGATGTTCATTTAATTGATGATCTTTTATCTAAAACAATGAAATTTACTTTTTTTTTTGTTATCTACGTCATATTTATTCAGTATTTTGTTTATACTTTTTTCATAGTTGTTCGTTGCAATTTTGCTAGTAAACCTTTTTGTTCTTTATCGAGAAATTTCGGAATCTTTTCCAATGGAATGTTTCCACATTTTCTTATATCACAACGTTTTAAATAGGTTGCTAATGCGCATATTAATGCAAGACTTCGAGCATTTTTCATACTATTCCAATCATCGACATATGATGATTTATAATGATATTCGAATGTTGATCGTAATGTTTCTTCAATGAAATGATTTTGTTTTAAATTCAAATCACTATTCATGTTAGGAGTTCGTTTTTGATTAAAATCTACTATTTGTCTATCAGTTATTATCGATTTTACATAATCTTTTGCATCATTAAAAATCATTTTAATATCTTCGGTTGTTTCCTGCTGATGAATATCTAATCCTCGATTAATAGCATCTGTTTGTGATTGAGGAACACCAATACATAAAGGCTAAAAACAATAATATGATATATGATTTCAGTTTTCTAATTAAGAAACTTACACTAGAATTCATGGTAAATGTCGAATGAATTTCAAATATCCATCGATTCAATTCACTACGATTATCAGATTTTCTTAAACGTAGATCTTCTGTTAGTACGTAAAATAACTAATTTAATGAAATGAAATAATTTTAAATGAATTCATGAAAACTGAAAAAGAAATAAACCTACTAAATGATTTGGTTCACTGTTTGTATCATGAAGTAGAAAATTAAGAAAAATTGTCAATGGTATCCAATTTGATGAATTTATCGATTGTTGAATATCATCAAATGATGATATTGCTTGTACATTTGATGGAAGTGTTTGAGAAGAATCATCATCAATTTCAGATGATTCCTGAAAACGAACAAATGAAAATAAATTTTCTACTATAATAGTGATCATTGTTAAGAATTTGTTGAAAACACTGATATTCAATTGAAAGAAGAAATCTATTTTTCTAATTTCATTAGAAATTATCAAAACTGTACGAGTTTCGTTACAATTCGTATGTTTCAGTAGAAGACTTTACTATAAATAATCTTCATAAACTCTGTCGACTATAATAATTTACTACAAAATAAAATATTAACTATTAACAAACTATAAAAGAAGATTCTCCGTAGAAGATGTATCTATTTCGACATCGTATAAACCTAGATACTCATTAATATCAATAAAAACGACTGATTCAAATCTTACTGACCTCAACGAAATCATAATAAGGACAGAAAAATATGAAAGGATTAATCTCCATGGCTTTTTAAAGCCAATCTCTGCCATTGTTATGCTATACTAATGACTCATTTTTTATATTTATAGTTTTTACATAAAATTGTTATTTGAGTATTTCACTTTTTGCTTGTTCCATATATTGGTCGTAAATCAGTGTCAAATTGACATGAAAATAAATCGTTTCAAACGTTTCGAGTCTTATCAAAAACTACTAGAAACTCTAATTTTATGTTAGTTCAAGCGGTTGGTTACAGAAACGAACTGATTTTTGTCGTCTGATTGTTTTTCTTGTTTTATATATAGATATACTCTGACCTAAATTATATACATTCAGTATAGAGCCACGGAGATGAAACTAGTAATATTAATATTCTCAATGTTAGTTGTCGAGCTTTAATTTGTTTCTCGTAGGCAGCGTAGGAGTTGATTTTCTAACCTACTTATGTATAAATATTTTTATGCATCATGAATTCATTATGTCTAGTAATACAATAATCCTTTCGTGCGTATGTCTGAATAAGACCAATCGAGCTTCTATGAAAGTCGAAACGTTTTGTGCGATAAAAAGAAACTCGCGTCAGATTATTTCGATTAACTAATATCTCTTTTGTAGTCGAGCTTAACATTTGTTCAACTAAAATGTAGTAGTGTGAGCGATAAAAAGATCATGAATACTTACACGATATTTAAAAGTTTCATCCGTCGGAATAGTATTCGGTGAATCCCAATTCTAAGTAACAATAAAATTCTATCAATAAAATTTCAAGAATATCAATGATTAGAAGAAATATTTATTAGTGGCAGAAATAATAGAATGCATATGCGTATGTGTGTGTGTCATAGAAAAAGCAATTCAATAATAGAAATATACAAGAACGAATTCTGTACATTTTGTATGTATAAACAATTATGATTAGTGTGTAAATGTTATAGTGTACAATCGAATAATCGATATTTTTACCTTAACAAGATCATAAGCCTCAGTTTTTCCAGTTTGCAATTTACGTTTAATATGTTGTAACGGTGAACTGCCAGGAATCGAAGGTAAATTTCCTGTCATTACTTGTAATACTGCTGATTCAGGCAATGAATTCTGTTTCTTGTGGCCGCTAGTGCCATGAGATTGCTAGAGAAATAGATGTGGGGTAGAGGAGTGAAATGACTTTCGGAAATTATTTTCGAGTTTTATTTATTTTTGAGTTTATTATTTTTATTTTTTACTTACCGAATTCGATCGATTGGTAGATGATGATTCAATGAATGTATTTGGTCGAATAATAAAATTATTATCATCATATGTATTTAATGATAGATCGGTAGATAACTAAAACGCATTTGAATATTTTACGTATGAAGAGAAAAAGAATTTTTCTTACATCATTAGAATCTACATAAAGTTTTAATCTGTTCAATTGTTGTTCATATTGTTTGACTTGAGATTCAAGCTGTGAAATTCTTGCTGGATTATGATTAAGACCTTTTGATCGTTGACGATCAAGTTCTTTTCTTGTAATCTTAGAAAAATCGAATAGAAATTTTTTTTTCTTTGAAATAAGATTTTACGAAAAATAAATACCTCTAATTGTTTAAAAATTTTGTCATGACTCTCTCGTGTCTTTTTTGTATCGACTGCTGCTTGTAATGTATTTGAAATAAACATACTATGAGGTCTTTCAGGATTTGATGATTGTGTACGAAATTGTACTCGTCCATTTTGGTAATCAACTGGAATTACTTTTGGTGTTTGTGATGTTGAATTAGTTCTAGATTGTCCAAGAAGCGTTAATTGAGCATAGGAACCAGCTAAATAAAAGATTTGTTTTTCATTTTTAACATAAATTGTTTTTTCTTGAAAGGAGGAAAAAGACTAATGACAAAGATTGATGGGTTTTTAATGAATGTAAAGAAATCTTTCTTTTCTCTCCATAGACATCCATCAACATACTAACGATGATAGACAGAAAGCTGGCAGCGAAACAGCAAAATTAATGTCTTGAATGTCAAACTGGTATCCAAAGAAGAAAATATATATTCAATGACACGAAGATGTTCGAGACAGTAAAAACATGTCTGCTCATCTTTTTCTTTTGTTGTATTGTATTATGTTATTGAATTGTATTTTTATTTGTCAATACAATATCATTGACATAGGTATTTATAGGATGTGATCATACTTTAGAATATGATTATCATGGTGACGCAACATACTTTTGTTACCTGCATTAATACGATGACGGTCATCAAAGGTTTCTGATTTCGGTCGTGGTCTAATTATAGGCACATCTGCTGCTGTGTTAAATTCATTTCTATTTGTATTTCTTATTGATGAATGAATACTTGACAATGAACGTTTTCGTCGTTGATTAGGAGTATTTGATATACGAGAGAAAAATGTTTCTTGTAATTGTGTAACACGTTCTGTTATGTTTGATATTTGTCGTTCAAGAGCACTACGTCCTGTACTTCGAAATGAGTATGGCCTAGGTTTGATAGTAATTGATGGTCGATTACTGGATGTAAATGATGTTGAACTTTGAATACGATTTGATGAGCTTACTTGAGGAGAAGATGACGCAGAGATAGAAAGAAAAGTAGTCGAACGTTTTGATGATAATGTTTTTATTTGTGCTTGTTTTGATATATGAGACACGACAGGACTTAATGGCTGTTCTAATATATAACTTTTAGCTGTACAAGGTTGATAAATACTAAAATTTGTTGTTAGTGGTAAAACAGATAATCTAGGTGATGACGTTCGACGAATTGATGACCGTCGAACAAGTGAATAAATTACAGCTATATCAGATAGATCATCATCATAAGGATCATTTGGATTTTTTGCTCTAGTTATTCTAACACGTCTGGATTCTCCAATGGAATTTGTAATAGTAAATGGTGTTAGTATTTCTGTTGATTGGCATTGCAGTTGTAATTTTGGAATAAATAATTTTACATGCGATATTGTTGCATTATTTATCATTGAAGTCCGATAAACATCAACCGTTCGATCTACACGGAGTGTACCTAGCTTACCAGCTGGTATACGTACTGGTATAGAAGTAGACATTGTTTTTAAATTATCTCGAAAAGAATCAAAACGTTTTTTTTCATATAAAAGACAAATGATTGAATTGATTGTTTTGTAATTTATCAAATCTGACGTTGGAATAATATTCAATATGATGATATCATTCTATTCGAGGTGTAGCTCTTCTTTTTCAACACAATTTATCAGTATTTTGTCTTCAAAATGGTAAATTGTTAATCATCAATACACAAAAACATTGCTGGATTATATGGTTCGTATGTGTAACAAAAGAAATTATCTGTAATGACGATGCCGAACGAGAAAGAAAGAAACATGCCATCAAGGCTTTCTCCGCCCATTTGATATATGCATATACAAATATAGTAAAGGAGAGAATTTCCTCGGATTGAGTTATGGATATAGATGCATATGTACACACACACACAGAGAGAGAGAGAAAGAGAGAGACAAAAATTGATTTCAGTATTTTTCTCAATTGAGATAAAGAATGTAAACAGTTTCAAAAATCAAGCAACATTTGATATATGATATCGTCTTGTTTTTGTCTTTTGAAACATGTTGGCGCATGCGTGTGTGTGTATATATATACGTATATATAGATCAGTTTAACGAAAAAGAATTATAAGTATATCTTTATTTATTCGATGAATAATTAACTTGATGAAAGATATATAATTAATAAATTAATGTAAAATCTTTTCGATCATGTTTATAACATCTGATTAATCAAGGTCAACAAGAAAGAAATAAACAATTCATATGGGAAAAGATAATGCGATGTTATCAACACATTGTAAACTCATTTGAGATAAAAATCTATTGACCACTGACTGATCAAGTATAGATTTGTCTATGTTTTTGATTCATATATTAATGTATAAAAAGTTATAAGTTCCGAGAAAAACAAAACCTGATTTCGGTAGGTGTTCTGCTTTTCGTGTACATTAAAACAAAAAATAGAAACAAACTTACATTTAATGAGATTGACTACATCAATATGTGTACAATGCGTTACACGCGTGCCATTGACCTGAAAAAATTTTCAAAGAAAAAAATTTTATTTTATTGTTCTTCAAAATTAGAAAAATATCTTTTTTCTATCAATGAAATTTATTTATATTATACTTTTTGTACTCCTAAAAACACTTTTCCTAATGTTTTATAAAAAATTCAAAAATTGTTTTTCTCTTTCTTACTGAAATTTTCCCGTTATAGTTCTTAGTTTCATGAAAACATGTTTGATATTTTTCTGTTATTCTATCATTGGAAGAAGTAGATCGTACTCAAAGATAGACACAGTCATGTATATATATTTTTTTTTTCCCTTTGGTGTTTCTTTGATACAGAAATCAATCAATGCACATGATGCATGAAAAATCGATAACATATGTCCAATTTGTTCTATTTAAAACAGGTGCATTATGTTCTACAAGTATTCAACCGGAACGACTAGAGAAGAAACTAGAAAATAATTAATCTCCTAGAAAGCTATGCGTTGTTTTCTTTCGTCTAGAACGTCATTAATCAATCGTATGTTTTCTGTAGGATATCACTTCCATAAGTCTCTTACTATATCATAAGAGAAAACGATAGACCAATGGTGAGGTATGTTTCTAACATGAAATTAATCTAGTTGAAATTGAGTTTTCTTATTCAAAATAGTATACTAATTATAATACCAAAACAAAAAAGATCCACCCGAGCATGCTAACGTTGATATTAATAAATTAAAAATAAGAATGTACGTAGGTGCAACAATCAAAAAAAAATACGGTTATGAATATAATCATGATTATTGTATCTTATTGTTGTGAATCAAAGTTTAGCTCGTTTTGAGGGGATAATTCAGTAAAAAATCAAAAGATTCAATTGATATTCAAAAAATATGAAAACAGTGGAAAATATTATTATTATTATTATTATTTTAGTTGTGTTTATCTAACTGACTGAGACAATTATTCATTATAAAAAAAATGGTTCTCTCTATTAATTAAATAATATCTAGTACTATTTAGAGCTTTAAAAGTAGGTTCAATTAGCAAAAACTCAAAGAAATTGTTTTTTATTTCCTATGAATCTAAATAGTAATCATAAATATTTCTCATAATTTTACTTTTATAATTTGATCATTCGTACTAACACCAGCTCGATGAGCAGCACCACCTTCTCGTACGCTTAATACAAAAACAGGATTATCGCTAGAAATTGTTAGACCGTATCCATAATGATCTCTTTGAATAATAATATTCTTTTGTTCAAGTCCTAGAGAACAAAATACAATTGATAATGAAAAATGTTAATTTTAGTAAAACAAAATTCAACACGAACCATTAGGTAAATCAGAATCATTCAAATATGAAAATAGACTATACAAAAATAACATTTAAAAAATAGAGTTAGTATTTAGAGAAAATAAATAAGGTTTCTGTTTTACCGTTCTTGCTCCATTTTTTATATTAATCATCTGTAAAATAAAATTTGTTCATCTGAAAAAGTAAAGAAATATATATATATATATATATATATTATTGTAATCAAAACAATATTTTTAACACATTTAATGGTTATTTAGTGAAGGATGTAAAATAAGTAAACATACAAAACGATGTTTGCAATACCAAATGACAGTGATGAAAAACGAAGAACTACCAGGCATTGTCAGTCAGTCACTCATCTTTTATCAATTTTATTGGATATTAACGACCATGTTTAACATTTTATAGGATATTTATTAATCGTTTGTGAATATATTTCAAATTCATGTCATAGAAGAAAGAAAAAATATTATTGGAAAGAAATTCGTTTATTTAAACATGTCGCTCTATTAAAATTCAATGATATTTTAGCGTCATCTAGATAAAATAATTTTTTTGTTTTGAAGGTTTATTAATTACAAATTTAATTAGCTGTAATTGATGACTACAAACCTGACTCAGATTTTTCTCATGGGTCGATATTTTTTAAGTAACTGAAAAAAGCAAAGAATTACTCTCTATTGTATAAAGAAATTTTTAATATGGCTTATCTCGTAAAATAAATTAATCATATACGCTCAAAGATGACTCAATATATTGTTTTCGTAATCGCTCTGTATTCGTTTTTTCGAGAACGAACAAATTCTTAAGAAAAATTTACCATCTTTTCTATGGTGTATCCAGTGTGTTGGCCCACATAACACTTTACTTGGCTCTGTAGAACAACATGCAGAGAATAAGAATTTTGCATATACGTACTGTCATTTCTGTGAATATGATAAACAAGTCGTAAAACAATTAGCTTATATACAGTTTTTGTACATGACTAATATTGTTTTTGTAATACTAGATTGAAAAGTAATATTTTGGTAGAGGTAAAAATTTGCCTTTCCCTCCAATACACGCATAGCAGAAGCCGAGCAACTTAAAAGTTTAAATTGTTTTTGACACATTGTTTTATTAACAAGAGTTCCCTTAGTGGAATGAAAATAATCGTTTCTAAGCAAATTGAATAAACTATTATAAAAGACAATATTAATCTTAATTGCAATGTTCAACTACTGAGGAAATCCGAGTGCAACAAAGAAAGTATTTTGTCACTTGGGTGTCTACTCTATCAATTTTTTTCCAGACGTCATGTATTGGTATGTAGTGTGCGCTCCTTTCGATATTCTAGAAGAGGTGTCTGCTGTGTGACACACTGAGATGGACATCTTATCTTTCGACTATATCTTCCTCAAGCTTCTTGAGAATTTTACTTTTAAGATCGAATTAACGGAGAATTCGTGTAAAACCCTTAAGATAAATGTTCTTTGTACTGCTTTCACAGTAATGGAAATATATTGTGATCGACATCTTTCATCATCGATATACAATACCAGTAGGTGGTAATTCATAAATTGAAACATGTGTTAATGGTTTTTCTCTTTTAAAAAAGTAACAGCTCCGTCGCATTTTAAATTCTACTCCCGCTGTGATTACGCTAATATCTTTTCATGCTATTAAATACTAAAAGAGAAATTACAAGGTAAAGTTTTTATTGTTGATAGAATAGCTTGTTTCTTTTTGAGCTACTATTCTATTTGATTTCGTTTACAATATTTGTGAATATACATGTATGGAATATATATTTTAAAGGATACAATACGATGTCATTGATAGTCATAATTCGAAGGAAATTTGTTAATCTTGTTTATCTAATAGAATATATAAGAAGAAGAAGAAGAAGAAAAGCTTACAATCTGATGTATTGCTATGTAGTTCTTTAGAAATCATCATTGTCTCTAAGAGAAAAATCCTATGTAAATAGTACCATTGAATTTCTCGACGTCTATAAGATAACATTAAGAAGTCAACTTATAGGACAAACTTACTTTTGGTTTACATAAGCAATCGTTTATGAAAAATTTCAATGAATAATTAGAAAGTAGGCGAAGCCTGCATTATGAAACTTTACTAATGCTTACTTTCGATAATGATTGCCATATGGTGTTTCTTGTTTAAATGATGTGCAGAGAGAGAAAAAAGGAATTTATAAAAACAGATGCTTTTCATTGACCTGAGGAAAAGTTCGTTTGTTTCTCTAACGCCTAGTAACTCAGATTATAGTTTTGACATATTTTACTTTGGTTACGTTAGTTGGCATCTAACCAGGTGATTTCTAACGAGAGAAAGCTGCTGATAGGCCGATCGTTCGATTTCATATCTACTATAGAGACCAATATTTAGTATAGGTAGAATGTTCTTTGAAAAGGACTCCGTGTTTAGAAATATGCCTGGATAGGTTTCTGTCAGTAAGAATCATAGTCTGATTGAGACTTCAACTTGACAAAAAAATAATTTTAATTATTTGATTCATTTCTTTAGAATTTCAATTTGACTGTTGAAAATTCGTAATGTAATTAGTTTAGAATCATAGAAAGTTTGACTCGAATTTTTAGTCTTGATTCGAACAATATCTTTCTTCTGTTTAGTTTTCAACTAGGACTATAACTGGTTGTGTATACAGTATATCTACTTCTCTTGAAAGCAAAAGGCTATAAGTGATTCTTTTAAAACATAAATTTGCTTTCATCATATATTTTCCAATACTATGAGAGGTAGATGTATTTGCTTTTTTTTTCAAATCATTGACAGATCAACTTCTGAAATCGGTCGATACTTAAATCAATATAGGAAAAGATAGTTCGCAGTCTGATATTTTAGAAATAATTGAAAATTCAATTTTCCTATCCAAATCTTTCAAGACTTCCATCATTTAACGTATATAAAGTACAATTTTTTTGCAAAAAAAAACGAGTACTGTTAACCTGTCTTCTCTAAACAAATTTAAGACGAGAATAATTTGCCATGGAAACTTGATGAAGTTACATATAATTAATTGTATTGAAAGATTTTCACCGAGATCCAATGTGATCATGTTGTGTAATGGAAAATATACTTCTCTAATGAAATTTAATAAGAGATTCAAAAAGAACCATTGATACACAGTGACATATTTATGTGATAGTTTATGATCATTATCTTTGAATTTGCAAGAAAAATTCATCATGATATAAAAAAAAAGATGAAAAATTCGGTTGGCCGTCATAATGTCGAAAGGAAAAATGTCGAAAAAATTATATTGACATGAAATATTGTCAGTTAATATTTTAGAGAATTGTAAATAATGCAGTGTATGTTTTTTGTATGAAATTAAGCTGAAATGTTAAGGGTGAGAAAAATTCTTTTAAAAGATGTCATTTTTTCACGAGCTTCACGAACCTCAAGTTTTTCTTTTTCTGGAAGATGACTATGATTGCAAACAGTTTTCATCAATCGATTATTTGAATCAGTATGCATTTTAGCTTCACAATAATTAATAGTGCATATCCAATACTTAATAGTTGTGGTTACTTTATTCAGCTCCTCTATTTTACTTGTATCAATAGTTAGTCATCCCTATCAATACTGACTAAAATTCTACACTAATAAAATTATAAGAAAAAACAATGAAGTATATGTGGTTACAATCGCCATATACATGAGGCATCATTGTTTTTTATTTTTCACTTTCGACATTTTTCCAGCACACCAAAAATTCTATTGAAGCAACTGTTTTATTTTTTGTTTGCTCAGATTTCTTTAATTGTGTCGCTGAAAAGTCTCAAGGATTTCTCGTTCTATGGATTTAATTAATTTATTGTTTGCAACGGTATGATTATGAGCACAGTGGAACAGATCAATTTTTCTTAATTACATTCTTTGTTCTACATAAAGAAGTGCATGTTTAAATGAATTTACACTCATTGACAGTTTTCGAAGCATTAAATTTGCCATCCTGCTCCTAATATTAAAAAGAATTTCGCATTTCGAAACAGAGTTCATTCCACTCCAGTAAATTTAATAAATTTAATATAATGGTTAGATGATAAGACAATCAAATTTCGTCGAGGGTAACGTTTTTAGAATAGTATTTAATAAAAATATTCCCACAAAAAGATAATAGTTTCAAACTCGGACTTTCCTTCAGTTCATATGTAGCTTGTTCAAACGATGATTTTTCTCTCGTGATGAGATAATTCTTCTGAAAACAATTATTTTTCAGTTTCTTTTGAGTGAGTGATACTCGCAGAAAATGATTTACTATTCAAAACAATTGAAGTAATTTTTAAAATATTGCAATGAGGAGAAAAAGAAATTGTAAGTCATATGTGTTAAATTAATCTTTAACTCGTTATGCAGTAAACAATATATGACGCTCTACAGAGCTTCGCAGGCATCAAGCGTCTTGAGATTCTATTTATATATATTTTTTTCAATGGAAACCTTATAATAGATGACTAGTAACTTCTTGAATTAGTATTTTATATAGGATATCATAACAGTTCATTCAAAATCTAAACATAAATTACACAATTGATCTTGATAAACTTATCAGAATTTGATACGATGTTCTTTTAAGCTTCATTTTATATAATTTTGGTTATGGTAGACATTCAATGGAATGGTTATATGTAAATCCATTATATTCGAACGAAGATTATGCATAGTTTCTTTTTTGAAATCAATTTAAGTTTACTCATAGAAGCAATCCTACGAAATTTAGTCAGACCGTTCAGCAGTGTAATTTACCGAAGCATAATTCTATTCTAATATTGACGATTTCTTTCATAGTTTTAGATTTTTTTTATTTTTGTTATTGAATAACATTTTACAACTGCTTGCACTTTTGATGCCTGTCAATAGATTATTCACACTAGTTATCGGCTATTGTTGACATTTGTTTTTTGAGTAATTAATCTATGCCGTCGAAGGCATTATTTGTGTTCTATGATGTTAGCTTCATAGAATTTCATGTAATATCTCTTCTGAAAGTTTATTTTGTTCCTTTGGCAATGTTTATTAAAATTTATTTTTTCTTTCTACCAATTTAGTTGGTTTTAATATGATCATTAGTAAACTACTGCTGTAATTATATCGATTAGTGCATATATTGAAGCTTTCATATCTTTATAGCAAAGAAAAATGACACGGAGAACTTACAAAAGAAAAGCCTTTGTTGAGTTCTGACAAAAAACAGGAAAGACTTCATTCAAATCAATGGATGTTGAATTCGTATTTTTGTCAATGCAATCTATCATTGTGAATGTTAGATATATTGATTAATACCACTTGAATGCTTATGGGCGAATATGTATGAAAAAAAAAATATTTTGACGGAATTCGATTCTTACAGTAGGATTATCTCGTAGATATAGTCACTTGTATACTTCTGAGCATTTATTTTCGATCCATCGATATTAATTCAATAGTCATCAATAAAAATTACTTCGGCCTCAATGCTAAAATATTTAGTTGAATAATATTTATATATATATAAACATTCTTATATACGTCTGAGAGCTAAATTACTTATTTTGATATATCTATCTGGGCTCTGATGTTCTTGCATTTTAAGATTAGAAAATATTCTGACTTCCCTGGAATGATAAGCACAAAAATAAATTTTATATCTTTTCTCGTCTCATCATGCGAGATATCCAATGACAAATTGAAATAAGATCAGAAAATGGCACTTCATATTAGATATCCCATTGCGAACAGTAGTAGCTCACTAGTCTGTCATTAAACACTTCATCATCACAACAAGCGATACCTTCAGCATGACCATTTTATCTGAATTTTTCAAAAACTTTAAAACAATTCTTGTTTATATCTATTATTTAAATCAAACTAGTTTAAAAGTTAGTACATATAAAATTTGATGCAGGGAAACTAAAAAATAAAACTAAGCAGATATTTTTGTTAAATGATTTGATTTTGTTTCTACTGTTCAACTTCAACATCAAGCATGTCTTGGTGACATGAAAATTCACGGTTTATTTTTAATAGCACCATGTGTTTCACTAAATACGCCTTAATTTTGTCTGTGTCATAAATCTGATTATAGCAAACACATTTCTACGGATGTTGAATCATATAATCTTAGATCGAAGAAAGAAGCTAATACTGTTATTGGAATTATTTCATAGTCTCATGTTGCATTTGGATTGTTATCAAACAACTAATAAGATACAATCATATTAAATTGAAATTCATCGAGTCCTACATCTTTTTTGTACTCAAAAAGTCTTTTTATCGAAAAATTATTCATACATGCTTACGGAAATCTTGAATATGATATTTTCATGAACTCGTCTCCTCCTATTGAACGTTGTCTCAGTTTTAATGTTAACATTTAAATAAGAGACGGGAAAATGTAACCGTTTATCATATGTAACAATACATTTTTGCTTAGATTGTTCTTTTTCCAATAAAATATCGTTAGTTAATTAAAATTCATTCGAAAAATAAATATCGTGTGCAATTTTTAATCATATGAGTCTTATAACCTCGTTCTGAATCTCATTGATTATGATTTTTATTTTCACATAGAAACAAAAAAGCTTTCTAATATTCTTGTTATTTTTATTTGATGAACAGTATTGCAATGTCAATACGCGAAGAAATATTAATACTAGATTGCCTAGTAACATATTACATCAAATTGCAGCGTTTAGGTTATTTTTTTACACCTTTTGTTCTTGATGAAAAATGATAATAACAATGAATATCATAAATTGTGATTATAGAATATTATATTTAGAGTTATTAATTAATGAATATTATAAAGGATTAAATATCATTGAAAATTTCAAATATGATAACTTCACGAAATATTTAACTTGTACTTTCTCGAAATGGCATCAATTTATCTCAAAGGAGGTTACTTTGCTTTTCAAATTTATAGCTAAATTAAATCCGTTGACTGTAAACATCTTTAAAATTAACCCAGCTTAGAGGCACCCACTATTTTTCTATATGTCGTCTGTTATATCAGTCATGAATTCTATGTTCGTGTATATAGCTAACAGAATATTAGAATTCCTGTTACATGATAAAGAAGCTAATTTGTCTGTAAAACCCAGCTCTTCTCGTGTATGTCTAATACGTCGTTTGATCATAGACTATTATCTTTGGTTGCAAATCGGAAAATCTACATAAACAAATTTGAGAACAAAAATCATACTGTTTTTATCTTCCTAATACATAGATTTTAGTGATATGATAAATGGAATTTATATCTGTACAAGAGCATAAATATGTTTTCATAATTATTTTCATTTTAGTGCTAATTCAAAAGTTCACTGATATTTCTGAAGTATGTAAATATAATGTTGAATAAAATTATATCATAAAACTTCAAAGAAATAGAATTGCTATTCATCATGGCTATTGAAACCGAATGATAAATCATACTGAAGTCTTGATTGTTGTACTAGATTCATTATCTATATTATTTTCGGCTAGGACAAATTTTAATTATTCGATAATGAATAAGTGTGAAATTCTCTGTCTCTCTCTTTACTATAACTATGAGTTTTGTCTAACATTTTGAAAGACATCGCATTATCTAGCCTATTAACAGCTCATATTGGAATTCGTCTGCTGTTAAGTTCAAACTCTGAGGTCTGTTGACATCATAATCATAATTTTAATTCCATTTATTTTTTTGTACTTCACAGAATAAAAAAAAAGTAAATACAACAGAGATAAAATAAAACATCCACCGGAACTTAACTGCACTGTTTGTTTACCTTATGGTTTTTAATCGGTAATTATCTTGGTAAACTAGTTTGCTTTTAAAACTTTGTTGATAATGAACAATCACCTAATGAACCATTCAATGATCAAATCAGTGATTTAATAGAATAAACCAATAAAAATAGTTCATTGTCATGATTAAATGATTTCATTTTCAATCTATTTGAAATGTCTTTTTTTTTGGGAAAAAAATTCTTTTTAATGCGCGACGGAAATTAGCTCCACATAGAATATAGATGAAAATATTAATTGAATAACTCAAGTAAGACATATAATGTAATAGAACATCTCTATAGAGTGCGAAAGTACTATAATTTTGAGTCTGTTTGAAATCATCTTGCGTTTGTTCATAAAATACGATTAAGCGTAAAGAATACGATGGAAAATTCAATGAAAGACATGTTAATGATATAGCTAATAGCATTTTTGTTAAACGTAATTCTGCCAAAATATGTTGACGGGTTGAATCATTACCATGTTGTTTTCTATGTATTGATGCTATTGATTTTTCAACTGGAGGCCGATTTGTTTCTGATTTTTTTACTAATTGTGTATGATACGGTGTCCAGTATGATGTTCGTCTACATTGATAACTTGAACCGTTTTCAAAAACATGTTGTCGAAATGTATTTGAATAAAATAATTTTTTTATAATTAAAATATTAGCTATTGATACAAAAATGAATGGTAAAAACATCGTCATTATTGTATCAACTATATTAATATGATTTAAATAATGTACATGACTTTCTTTTTCACGGCATTGTCCATACATATCAACTTCGGATGCAAAAAATGATGGATAAATGTAGAATACAATTACTGGCATCGTAATTATTAGAATGATTATATGAGAAATTCTTGGCGTACATTTGGACATATGTTTTAAAGGAAAATTCACAGCAAAAAAACGTTCCGCTGTAAATGCAAGCACCATCCATATATGTAAAAACGATGCAACAAATGATATATAGGTTTGAATTTTACATATCAAATTGGCACCAGAATATAATGATCGAACGAAACTAGTATTTATCCAGCCAGGTAAAAGATCCAATGAAAATAAAACATCAGATGCAGCTAATAGAAATAAAAATGATGATGAACGCAGGCGTCTTAAAAAAAAACAAAGAATGCAATGAATGAAACAAATAAATAAAATGCTTTTTTAATTTTCTCTTATATTTTACCTTAATGGTTTAGTATTAAATACAATCGCACATATGATATTTCCACATATGCCAAGTAAAGCCAAACAAGGAACAAAAACTAATTGTAAATACTGTATAAATGCGCTATGTGTATAATATGATGTTTGATTCATTGCTTATATTTCATTTAAAAATCCTAGAGCTTTTTGATAATGATAATATTCTGAAATAGAACAAAAACTCCTTTTAGTGAATAACTTAATAATATATGTTCTTTTCCGTTTGTTTTTATTAATGCAGCTACATTTCTCCCTAAAGCACAACGCTTTCTTGCATTTTTCTTCTTTCTTCTTTCTCGCTATATATATATATATAAAAGAAGCTCTATCAAGTTATAAAGGAAAAGAAAATTAACTGCAAAATTACAATGAAAATCTAAAAGAAGAAAACAAAATAGCTACTATGACATATCATTTATCATTTCAGTTCGTGATTATAGAGAAAGAAAAAGATTTTCAGAATATTAAGATTGTTTTTCATGAAATACATAATTAAAAGAAATCATTGACGTCATTAATAAATCTTGAATGTTTACACATTCATTAGATGTCTTTATTCTAAAACATCTCTGTTCTTCTATTTATTATTATTAGTAGCAGTGTATAGTTTTTATTTATTAAATATGGGAAGTACAAACACAAAAATAAATCTAGTAATATTAAGTGAAGAAATGTTGACTTAACTAAGCTCATCATTCAGACCGTCTGCAAGATGGCATTAAACTCCCTGAAACGGTTAAGAAACGTCGCAAATAATGCCCTAAACGATGAAAAATAACCGCCGTTTTGTAACAGTTTTCCGTCAGCTCGGATTACAGGCCTTTTTCTCCCTGGAATGTTAACGATGTCATTCAAGGTTGTTTCCGACTAAAACGGGCAAGTAATAAAACCACCTTATTTCCGTTCATTCTGACGTGATCACGCCGTTTTGCATGAGAGTTACGCTGATAATTTATACTTTTCAAAAATATTTCTTTTAATAATTTAATAATATTATTATATACTTATTTTTAAAAGAAAAGTCTACACTCAAAATAACATGAAATAAAACAAAAAACCATCGGAAAAGAGTAAAAAACACTGAAATAATCCAAAAATTAAAATAAATAAAATAAAAGAAGTAAAATGCAACAATATAAAATAAATAAATAAAAATCTAAAACAGAATAAATAAAATATCCCAGGTCAAACATTCCGGCCATCGGATACCGTAGGATATTCCAAAAAAGATGCGGGAAAGTCACCATATCTTGCAGGAAAACACGGGAAATCGCTGGAACATGGAAGCAGTATTCCAATCAATAATACGGCCGAACTTTTTCGGCGGATTCCTGCCAAGTTCCAGTGCTTTCCGGTAGGAATTGATCAGAAATCACCGGAAAAGATCCGAAAATTTTCCAACCGGAATACTGCTTTCACAAAATCAACGGAACTACCCGAAACCGACCGTTACCAGGCCGTACTGTTCGACCTGGAATACAATAAAAATAAAATAATTTAAAAGTAAAATTGAATTAAATAATCTAAAAAATTAAAGAAAAAAAAGAAGTTGAACGATACTGTCTAAGTAACTACATATTTTCCCTAGGGAATCTACTCAGCCAGCGAGTACTCAAAAAGTATTCACGCTAGAAAATGCCGCGAAAACTCATGAGTACTCATGGGTTTGAGTAGTCATCATACGTTTGCTGAGTGTTCTGATGAGTTTTTGTAAAATACTCAGACATCTCAATGTTGTTCTGCATCATCTTAATGCGTTCAATTTATTTTATTTAAAAACGGATGATAGAACAGTGACGTACATGATAAGCATTCCAGAAACGAATTGTTTTACTATCTTAAAATGCTTTTTAATTAGGACATAGAGATAAAGCATTTATCAACAGAATGTAACAAAAACTAAATAAAAGTCTCGACTGAGAACATTACAACATGCAGTACCAGACAAAAGCTTCCACCCGCCTCGCATTTTCGAGAAATTCTTGTAAGTTCCATAAGTGTAGTATATATATAGTAGTACTAATACTATGATGAGAAAAATTATTCATTTCTTCTAAAGTGCTATCAATCATTACTTTTTATAAATGCCATTATCAGTACACACGCGGTACGAAATTGTGTTTTTATCTAATCATCCAAAGGGTCCACAACAAAGCCATGTGGACGTGACAAAAGTAGTTCACTATAACATCTCAACAGTGAGATATTGGCTCAACCGATGGACACAATCCAAAGATTTAACTGATTCAACCCGTTCCGGTCGACCACGTGCAACTACTGAGAAACAGGAACAACGAATTATTTCACTCGCTAAAGAACAGCCATTCATCACCGCTCAATATATTACAAACCAGTTGGAGCGGCGAGGAGTGGTAGTTAGTGAGAGAACGATATGCCGACGTTTGAACGAAGCAGGTGCTAGATACAGTCGGCTAATGTCAAAGCCATTGCTTATAGAATACCATCGACAAAATCGTTTAAGATGGGCACAACATCATAAAGCAACTGACTGGAATCAGGTGATATTTTCTGATGAGACTGCTGTCCGCCTGAATTCCGTGAAAGGATTGGTTTGGAACTTTCCAAGAAATAAAAAAGTCGTTCGTACTGTCAAGCATCTAATCAAGGTGAATTTTTGGGGTTGTTTCTTAAGTAAAGGTTTCGGTCGCATCATTTGTTTTCGGGAAAAACCTCGACGCTAAATTTATGTGTAGCATCTATAAGTACGGTCTCTTGCCAACAGCTAAGACATAATTTGGTGACGATCCGAGGTCGTGGAAGCTGCCAGAAGACAACGATCCTAGCACAGGTCGAAACTTGCCACACACTGAAGAGAAGAAAAGAGAATTGAAAAAATAGACTGGCCATCGATGTCCCTTGATATTGCTCCAATTGAAAATGTGGGGCAACTCCTCAAGATGAAGTTAAGAAATAAAACGTTTACAAATTATCAATCTTTGGTCTCTGCAATAAAGCACGAATGGAAGGCTCTACCACTGGAATTAGTGTTAAACTTGGTACATGGTATGGAAAATCGAGCTTTTGAAGTTGTAGAAAGTCATGGTGATTTCATATTACACTAGTGATCAGGATGGACTCTTAGCTTCTTTATATTAAAAAACGTTTTTGTTGAATCATAGTGTTTAATAAAATTATAAGCGGGTGGAAACTTTTGTCTGTTACTGTATGTGAACACAAACATAAACACAAACACAAATGAGAAATAAGTTATGGATCAAATTAAGATACGCGATAACAATACACATTCACTTGATGTCGTTACAAAAAGCACGAACATTTTAAATCGAAAACTATTATCATTAAGTAACAATAAAAAAATCGATGAACTGTCTTCTGTATGATAAATGTATCTTCAGAATATTGAATTTCATGTTTTTGGAAAAGTTTTCTCATTCGTCTTGTTTTCCATTAATTTTCAAAAACAAACAAATTAAATTTTATATAAAACGGTATTTCATCTTTGATTTACGATAAAAAATTTAACATATAATTTGGTGTTTTAAAATAAACGTTTGGTCTTACTCGAGAGGTGGACAGCTGAAATTAAATGAATATGTTTTTCTATTCTTTAAATAGCCAATTGACTACGGCACACGAATGACTAATCACAAAATATGGAGGATGAGATCGATAATTTCTTTAAAGAGTTTTTTCCAAATTTCGGTTCATTATACAGTTGTTCTTAGTTATACAATATTATTTTCATCCATCCTAGTGCGCAGATGTTTCACTGAATGCGCTCGAAAAAACGATGATAGTACTATACCTCGAGTACTCGTATTTTCGTGTAAGAGTAATTTTTAGGAAAGAAACTCATTGGAGTACTCGTTATAGTACACGAAATGTATTGTTACACATAAAATTCATCGAATAATCTGAGTACTCATGCTGCAAAGTCGTACTCGCTGGACGAGTACGTTCACTAGGGTTACCCATATTTATATCTCCAAATAAAAGATATGTAAAACGATAAAAAAAAAGTTCGCCTTAGAAGGTAGTCGTTTCCGACAACACGGAAATCGTCACCTAAAAGGCCACCGTTTTCCGCCGCTTCAACTCGTTTGCGGATCGTTCTATACCACATGAGTAGACGAACATCGCCTCTGGAGTCGTTGACAGGGAAAAAAACAAGAAGTATTTTAGAATTTTGAACATACAATCTAGCGAATATCAATGCATTTAGTATTAAGAGAGTTGATTGAATAAAAGTGTATTGCATGCTTATGATTAAATGAGTTTTGCTCTACCAGTCGGTATTCTGTAAGTTTAAGTCGTCAATAATGAATTATTAAGATGTAAATAACATGAAGAAAAGAAGAAGTAAACTTGAACACAATAGAAATCTATCTTCCTCGCTTTATCCTCTCCTGTCTCATGTACTTATGAATAGCAGAAAATGTAATCGAATAAAGACAGTTTTCTCTGCCATAATAGTTTACGTATGCAATTGATGCTGTCCCTTTGTTAACAATTTCACGTTTTTCTCTTAAAAGAACCGGATTCGTATAGTATTATTTTAAGAATAAAATATATAACTTGTGTTGTATGAAGTCAGCAATGATTAAAGGGTGCTATACGTATAATTGTTGTCAGTAAATTTTTGAAATGTATCTGTGTAAGAAATTCAATTAATTTAAAGGCTGGCAAATTAGTTATTTTCATCGTTCGCAGCATCGTGCCATCTATTAATAATGCGAAATATTTTACGATTGAACGCTTCTAAATTCTCCTTTTTGTATTAGATAATATTGGGTAACTATTAAAGATAGATTGATAATAAGGGCGAAGGTAAGCATAATATAATCTATAAGAAATTTCCTTGGATAGTGTGCGACTGGACGACAGCCTTTCAAATACTACGGTGTTTTTCGAAATTTTTGTTTTGATCTAATCAAGATGATAATTAACCTCCTGAATCCCGAGAATTCTTGCGTTCTATTCGAAGCTAGGGAAAAATAAAAATATCACTTTCTTGTGCGTTCTGTCGTTCTCAATCAGATGTATATATATTGTGTATTTTATCATGTCGCTTGGACTTAGGGGTGCAACGGTGACAAACAGTCATCAGTATACCGTCACTGTTTCACCGCCACCGGTCTCACCGATCCTCACCGGTCCACACCGGTCACCGTCACCGGTCGCATCGGCAACCGTTAACGGTTTCACCAGTGCTAGATTTTAGTTGATTCATTTGTACTCTTTGCCATAATAGCTAGTAATTGATGTTTTAGGAACAAATTATATTCCTCAATACAATCACCGAAAATATCTCTGGTGAACAGTGGTGTCAATTCAAGCTGACTCTGTGCTAGAATCGATAGTCCAGAAAAGTTCAAATGATGAATAAAACCAACAATTTAGAATGTTTCATTTATACATCTCTTTGATAATCAGGGTCAGCGACATAGCTGCGCAAGTAAGGGTACAACTTGTAGTCGACAATTTACATAGAGATTGAAAGCTCCGCTACTAACACANGTACATACGAATACATACGAGTGCATGAATTGTAGAATTCTAGGTTTTGGGGGAGTAAGATGTGGTAGTCGATGCTAGTACAAGCTGTACCAGTACTTGAGCACCCCTCATCAGTGATACTCATGCATCGGTCTTCACCGTACGTCTTTCATAGGTTTACCGGTATCATTGTTAGTCTCACCACCCCATCTCTACTTTTCACCAGTATATGTCATTATAGACCGCTATAAGGCGGTAAATTGCTTAGCGCTCTATACCGGTATGTCGAGATGCATCGATATATAGTGGCTGGCACTAATTTATACTGGTTATACTAGCTACCGGTATCTGCCAGTTACCGATTTCGACCGGTTAATTGGTGCTAATGAACCGGCGATTCACCACCACCGTTGCATCCCTAGTTGCGATTTAGTCTTGCAATATGTCACAGATAGAATATAAAAGTGCACAATACTCCGATATTGTCCACATTATACTTGATTGTATTAGTATTGCCATACGAAAACTCTCTGAAAACGGGTGTATATAGGAAAATAGTACTAATTATCAATAAAGAGATGTGAAAACGACTAGTGAGACCAGTAACAGTATCTAGTGGGGACCGGTGGGATCGGTGACGGTTTCCGTCACTGTTGCACCCCTACTTGACCTTGTACTATCGTCTTGATATTATGCTGTATTATATAATACGAAAGAAACAAAATACTTTGAACAGCGAAACTACTTCAATTTCAAATCAAAACAAAATTCATTCAAAATCAAGAGAGCAAAATATCGCTATGAAGAAAATGTAACAGATAGTTAAAGAATTTTAAGAATTATTAAAAAGCACAGACCTGATAACAAAATGGCTACGTATTATGAAGGGCTGACAGATGGCAAAATTTATTTTAAGGATTCAATATACTTTTGCATGTAGGTATATCTGTGCAATTCTGAATGTATATTTATTTAGTTTAAAAGTCAATACTCTGATAGTAAAAATTTCTGTTTACATCCCATGTTACGAATACCGGATCAATTTTTGCGGTAAACCGCGGTATTTATCCGTTCTGCGGTAATGAGAGCCGGTAACCGGACCGGTAAAACCGCGGTTAACCGCCGATTTTCATGCGGTTTTTATTACATGGGATCCAACACATATTGACATTATTGTGACATGATGATTTTAGTGTATGAGAACTTTTTGAAAGCTTTCAGGATTTCCTTGAGCCTTTTTTTTACCTAAGCTGCTCTGCAAAACAATGTTCGGAAATGGGAAAAAAGAACATTTTAAAAAGTAAGTTCATATGACCTGTTAAACCATTATGAACGCCTGAGAGTAAAGTTACTCTAAGTTCCAACTGTGAGCAACTCATACATTCTGTTGATCTAGTATTCATTTCCTTTTCAAAGATAATAAAATATTTATAGGAGAAAAATACTTTTCTATTGTTCATATTAGATTTGCCTATCTGAAAGCTTTGCATTATTTATTTCATTGCATGCGTCAGAGAAAATCTTTGGGCATATATTCTAACATATAATTAATACGTTGAATTTAATGAAGGATTATTTTTGTATTATTTTGAATGATAAAATTTTGTTTTACAATGAATTGCATCAGAAATGTTGTTTTTTCAAAAGTCGCAGGAAGAGAATCCGAAGGTCTCTTAACATTCTTATCGACTTTTCAGATAATAGAATTCTATACGTCGTTTTTGACAACACATGCAATATACTATTTTTACTATTTCATAGAAATTATTTTTTTCGTAAGAAAAGAATATGTACAATATTCATTCTTTTACAGCAAACATAAAAAGTAGTAACAGACTAATGAAATTCATAAGTACATTATTGAGTAGTGTTTTCTAGACAGTGCTTTATTACAATAATTTGAAATAGCAATAATGCGTCATTGATCGATCTTTTCCAAATTTTCTTATTAGCATTCGCTATCAACTACAGAACGTGTAGCTCTATCAACTTGGCTGTCTATAGTATTATAGAATTCTTCTTTTTGTCAATAAAGAATAATTAAAATAGCTAGGTTTTTATTTTATTCAATATACTTAATTACATAACAACAAATCCATATACAGTGATTGAAAACAAATTCTATGAATTTTGCCACTCAAATTTAATTAGATTATCTTTTAGAAAAGAAAAAAGCATGTTCGATGCTCTATTCATGAAAATGATTTTAGTTGCGAGGATACGAGCTGAGTGAGTACAAAGATTTAGATTTTATTCTGCAAATTATTGTTCACTATATACGACTCAATACAATGAAATGAAATTTTTCGTGGCACAATATGATAAAATGTAAAATAATTAGCAAATATGTTTGTAAATTGCTGCATAGGGTCATGACTGTTAATTTGACATGTTTTAGTTCTATTCAAATCCGTTAATGTCAAATTCATAGGTTTTATAAATTATTACACTGTTGATGAATTAATCCGAAAGGTAATTCTCTGCAGAATGCTATATTATTGTTTTTCTCTCCCGTAGTGAACAAGTAATAATCGAAGATATTCTATGTCTCTCTCTCTCTCTGTCTCTTTTTAGTTATTAAATATATGTTGTATATTTTGTGTAAATCTACTTCATCATTTCAATAATGATATACTAGAAACCCAAACACTTTTTGTCTCATCTTTTTCTTTTTCAGATATAGTAGCCAGCAACATTAAAATTAATACTTTACATTCGTTTACCTTTTATTATAATTAGCTAAAAACAGTAAAACTCGAGAAAATTTTCGATTTTTATTTTCGTTTTTCTTGACATTATTCTTGAAAACTACTACTATGTTGCCTGATTACATCATTTTTATAACATACAATGTGGCAACAGTGTTGACGTATATAACTTTGAAATTTGCATCTTCTCGGATTTCTTAAATACTGCTTTGTCGACGATGATGCTGTTTTAGAGATTTAATTTTATGCCTCAATGAGATCTTTTATTTTGTTGTCATCTCGAGGCTTTCATGAAAGACTTTTCTCACATAGGTTTGAATCGCGAACTTCTTATTCGATTATGCACGGATTTTTTATTTGATGACACCGACATCCGCACGCCAAAATCAAATCAAGCGTTGAACTATGAAAAACAATTACTCATCGACTGTTTGAACTCACAACATCAATCCATCTTTTCTTCTTTACTTGTTGGCATAAACTCATTGAAAATTGGACCACGTAAATCAGATTCATACGTCTCACGAGAGATAAGTTTGTTCTTCGCATATACTATGATTCATTAGAAAAGTCTAGAAACGTAAATATTGTTGAATGCATATGCCTTGTGTGTAACACAGTATCTGTGACTGGATACTTTCATTTGAGTTATAAAAGTTGGATTAGTAATCGGCGAATGGCGCATCTACTTGAGTATTAGTAAATATTTTATTTTTCATATTGTCAATAAATACGGTACGCAAGAGCGATGCTTTAATGAAGTGAAATCACTAGAATATTGGTGAAGAATGGTGACATAATATTTTTGTAATATTTCTGTACCTAATAACGAGCTTGAATAACAATGAAAAAAGTATTCTTGTACGGCAGAAAAACCATATCAAACTCAAAGATTTCCTTTGCTTATTATCTCAAAGTTCGTTAACATGAAAAACAGTTTGTGTCAAAACAAATTGAAGCTACAATTTGTTTGAACTTCGCAAGAATTTCCAGTTGATTAGTTTCGAGATAAGTTCACTGTCATGAAAGGATTAGATCAAACGGAAAACAGCTACGTTGCAATCATTTTCTATTTCTTTCCTATCATCTGCTATCTAAAGATTACAAGCAGTGCAGTGCACACAAGAGAGAAATAGCCTTGAAGACTTTCTTGGATAGTAATCCAATACATACGTCCAATACAATCATTTTTATGTTCTATTGTTTGTTAATTTCAGCTGTGGCCAGAGTTTCAAAATGAATTCGAGTAAATTTGATTCACAGACCTCATGAGTAAATCAAATATAATTGCTGTCCTTTTTTGAAAGACGGTCTTTATTTAGTTTAACGAAACTTCAGATTTCGTTCTTCTTCCGTAAGATAAAGTGATTTTCTAAAATTTGATTCATGTACGCTTTGTTTCTAAGGTCATTCTATGCTGTTTTAACTTATTTTAACAATTGATGGTATCAGCTATTACAAAGTCAGTCAATTTGAATATCAAATTTTAATCTTCTTAAAAATATAGGGAACTACAAAATATTCTTGGTAATATTTTTCGAACTCAAACTAAAATAAGCATTTTTTATGAGACAAATATTTCTCAGTTAGACATGAAATAATTTGGAATTGAAAATATGATATATTTTCTGGCTTTTTTTACAATAATTATTTGTTGGTCATGAGTTTAGCTCTGAATCTCACGAAGAAAAAAAAACAGTTTGTTTTGTTTCTATTCGCATGTCACACTTGAAAGACAAATATAAACTTACTTAAAAGATGAACATCAAATTTTTGTTAATACAGTGCCGAGCAACTACGCGTGTTTCAAATCTAGTAGATTTTAAGCAACAAAAATACTAGATGTTTATTCAATGAATCATAATAGGCTAATAAGATCTGCAGAACATGCTCGATGTTGTCTGGTCGAAGTAAAATTTTGTAATAAAGTTGAATTTGTAAAGAAAACTATTAAAAATCAACAATTCTATCTCGTTCACTCGTTGCAAAACGCTACATATCATAAAATCAAATCATCTGGACCTTGTTTATGATATATGATCATAAAATAGAAGAATATCTATCGATAGATTTATCTTCAAGTGCTCGAATACTATTTGCTTTTCGTTGTATAAAATAGAAGTGAAAGAAGCGCATAGTTTTGATTCTTATTTTATAAAATGAAACGAAACTATCATCGTCTGCCAGAAACGGGTAGGAAACGACCATCAAATGTTATGCCCATTTTTATTGTTGCAAAACAACAGAACGGTCGCCGTATGAGCACATTTATGAATGCTCAACGTCGATCATCTATGATGTCGCAAATATCTTCACTACACGGTGCTGAATATCATCCACAACAAAGACTGCCACCGAATGGACTCGAGTCTCAACAAAACATTTTACTGACGAATAATATAACAACAATTCAGGAGAAGCCTGAACAGATTTATATAAATCAAAAAAAAGAACGAAAACCATCACAATATCGTTTCTTATCTAGACTTTGTTGTATTGTCGCCAATGAAAGTCAATATGCTCAAGATTTCAAACATATCTGATGTTTGACATGATCAATATGAGATCATACGATAACAGTCCAAAGGTGAAACGCGCAATTGAATTGCCATTGGAATTCAATTTTACTCTTCGGACGTTATTAAGTTATAACTTTCATTTTTTAATATTTCATCCAAAGACTAAATTTCTTAAAATTCGAATTTATATGCTTATTATTGATTTTTGTTTCAAATAAAAGTTTAATCAGTTCTTCTGTGTGTCATTTATTTATGTTTAGGAAACCATGCAAACACAGAAAAATAAAAACTTTGTGAGTACATACATAGATGTGAACCATAGTTCTGCATAGAAAATATTTCATTATGCTAAACAACGCATAATCTTAAATGGTTTATTTTTTATGTGTTTCTCTGAAAACACGATTGTCATTTTTCTTTATGGCCTACAAAACATGTCAGTCCTAAAAGCAAAATTGCTGATAAACGATTGTATTTCTTTTTCGATGATCTCAGCGTACTGTAAGAAATCTCTTGATTGAAAATATTATTATTCTTTTGCTTACAGATAAAACTCAACAGATTAATGATAATCTTAGATTTACATCAAGATTATTCCAACTTCTAGAGCATATGGGTTTAGGTTAATATCCATGAGTTTGAACGCCTTTGAAGATCATCCTACTAATACAATCGAATTTTTCAAACAAATTGCCAATTGAATTGTGTTAGATGTGCATGAAACTAACTATCTTGATATCACATAAATGAGTATGAACTGTTCGCATAGGTTTCAATTTCCATTTCAATCTTACTTCGAGCTTACACCCACAGCTCCAATCACGTCATCAAAAACATGCTGATCAATAGAAGCATAAAAGCTCTGATTTATAAACTGACTAGTACTCGCATTCGGACACGAGCCAGTAGAACAATTCTAATTTGTTCATTTGGCTACTAACCAGCGTGATTAATTTATATTCTACTTTACTCTTAGATCAGAAGGATATTGTTTTAAGATTTTTCAGACTTCGAAAAGCATCTCACAGAGATACATATTTAGAACACAAAAATCATTCGGCTGTATTTATGTTCAAGTAAACGAAAACAGATATTCATATTACGATACAACAATCGATCTAGAAGTTTTTAAGGCATATACTCATTATTTTTTATTCAAAAATGTCTGATAAATATGATCCACGAGTGTAATAATCAAAACAATGAATCTCTTGAAATTTGTACATTGCTTTTTAACGGAAAATTTTGAATAATTATCAAAGTACGAAATAAATCACTTACAATTAAATCTGATAGATACTTCGAAAAAAAGAATTTAGAAGCAATTCATTGTTATTTTTATTAAGGACTCATAATTTGCAGCAAAATGAAATACTCTTCTCTTCACTTAAACGTATATTGTATTCTATACGTTTTCTCGCAGAGATCGGAAGGAAATTCCAACCATTTCCAAGTGGTCGATGGAGGATTCAGCTTGGCAAGAAATGTACTTCTATATTTATCATATATTGTTCTTCATCATACATTATTTATGATGAAAATAGAATTCTCAAGAAGAATATTTTATCTTCTGCACATCGGTTCGGAATCCAACTTAATACCGGTTTTTTTTTGACTCAAAGATTCCTTGTAGTAAATGTCGGCATGTCTCTTTTCTCACTTATTAGTTATGCTGAACTCGTGGTGTTTTAATACATCTAGATATTTTTCTATGTCATACTCATCTTTGGTCATAACCCAAAATTTTTTAGATGAAACCCCAAGTAATACATGCTAGGATTGTTAGATAATTATTGACAATTTTTAAATATCAATACATCACTATATTTGTTAACTTCTTCAATCTAGTGAATCATTTTCATTTGGTTCGAAAAAAAATACTGAATGACCTTTCGTTGGTTGCTACAATGTAATGTCAAAAGGATCATTAAAATATACTAGCAAGTAATTTCGTCAGAGCATTAAAAATGTTTTTGAGCTGGTATGATTCACTCGTATTGTGCCACAATTTCAAAAAGTCATTTTTTGTTGCAGTATGATACAGTAGATTTTTCTTATTCTGTCATTTCAATACGTAAGTTATTGCGGCATGACAGAATTCATTGCACTGGTGTTGCGACATCTAAAATGTTATTAAGAAAGAATAGCATTTTTAAAGGGTTGATTTAATTCTAATCTAGCATAGAATTCAGTCGCGTTTCGGCAGGAGTAAACATTTGCAATGGCTCTCGAGAATGAAATTCTTCAAGAACTTCAGCAACTATCTGTAGAAAAGCACAAACATGAAACAAAAACGACTTTTCATCCAAAATATGATTCAATGTATTATTCGAATCTGATTTGGAATTCTTCGTCTTACGAAGATGTCGCACAAATTCAAGTAGCTTTAATTCCAGTTGAGAATGACGACCAACGTGATCTATTTGATTTCATTCGGCATACGATTTCATCAATGCCACAATGTCAAATACCAGGTCGTGTTCTATCGATTTTGGTGCACGACCAACGTTTGAATCGTTTTCTCGGGATTATTCAACTTACCACTGACTTGTTGAAAAGTGAATTCAAAGACGAGTTCATCGGTTTCGATGAAAAAAAACGAGGCCCACTGAAGAAACATATTCGTGACCATTCTGCTAATTTATCGATCTGTGTACCTGTACAACCTTTCGGATTCGATTTTTGTGGTGGAAAACTATTGGCTATGCTCTCTTTCTCCACCGAACTTCATGACCTCTATCAACGACGTTATTCGAAATCTTTAGCCTTGATCACAACAACATCAATCCATGGAAAATCCATTCAATATGATCGATTAAAACAATTGAAATTTATTGGCTATACAAAAGGCTATGGTACTAGTCATATTCCAGCGTCACTCATGACCAAAATAAATACTTTTCTAGATTTAAATTATCCGAAATTCAATGTTAAAAAACAATCGAAATGGCAAGCATTACGATTTCTTACCAATCAATTGAATATCGATAGTCATCAAGTGTTCAATCATGGTAATCAGCGTGGTATTTACTGTGGTTGGACTGGAACGAATGCCAAGGAATTTCTTTTGAGACAAAGAACCGATTTTAAGAAGGATCAACTTCAATCGGTAGATGAGATCGCAACATTCTGGAAAATAAGATGGGCTAAACAGCGTTCTGCACATTTGAATAGAGATAAAACATAAGAATACTTCAACGTAATTAATGCTGATATGGATTTTCGCCTATTGCAGCTCGTGCCACTCAAAGGGCCCAATTACAGGAGACATCTTTATACAATATGCAATGTTCAACAAACTTACAGAGATAAAAATTATCAAGTAGTATTATTCGGTTACTTATTTTTCTATGAAAAATTTACATCATTTTCAGCGAGAATAATTTTAGTAATTTTTGGTTTTGGTTTCCTAAAAATAACTAAATTACTTAGTTTATTGAAAATAAATGTACATGTATATTATGAACAAGCATTCAAAGAATTATCTAATAGTGCTATTGTTGTGAAAAGGATCATTTTTTTTTATGTGAATGTATGAAGAAAAAGAGCAGACCCTAGATGTAAATTTTTTTTTCTCCGATGAGAAATGAACAAAATGAATTCTAGATTTTGATGACCACAAGTTGAAACCAGTTGTCATTTTTCTTGTTAGAATACTTTCATATGCCTTGTTTCATACAATATGATGTCCTTCTATAGACGACAATCTATATGTATTTACCAATACATCATTTTCTGAATCTCTTTTTGTATATGTCGATCCATACGTTGTTGGCAAGGGCTTTTTATGAGACAGTGCGGATGGATATTTGTAACAATATTCTATTGAATATCGAAATTACACTAACTCACACATTTTGGAGAAAAAAATCTTTCAAGTACATAATGCTAAAAGATGGACCTGAACAGAGAAATTATCAAAAGAAAATATATCGAATAAAAAGATTTTTTAATCTAAAATAGAAAAAAAAGACAACCTAGAGCCTATGTTTACACTTTGGCTAATGTTGATAGACTTTTTGTTGTGCATATGTATATTCTTATTGGTTTCATCTCTCTCTATTTTCGTTGATCGAATTTTCCATGTTATCATTGGTTTCACACATTTTATGCTGACTACATAAATCAGTATTGGATCATTTGTCGTAAAAATGTATTGTTTAGTTAATTCTGCTTTTCATGACAATAAATAATTCTTTTGTCAGAAACAACAATCAAGAATGTAATCTGATGAAGATTTTCCTTTATTTGATAGAGCAAATTGATAAAAAATGCAGCAATAAAAAATTTCTAACACCTTCCTTAAATCTTCAACATATTGTTTTTCTATATTTCGTTTTCAGTTTTTCAACATTTCGAAAATTTTCTAGTCAATATCTGTGATAGTAAAGAATCGTCACTAAACAATCTATTTTTAATTTCAATACTTTTCTCCATTCAGATATGTATGCTTGTTTTATTGTTAAAAAGAAACGAAAGGGGTCAACTTAATATACAAACACGCACACTCATTCAAACTCTTAACCAAATAAGCAAACCGCAGAACAAAATATTGAAATAATAGCAATAAGAATGAAATATACAATAATCAAATAGGAAAAAAAAGGATAAGTATTAGAGTTATATAATGAGTAGAAAAAGAAAAAAGAAAAGAAAAACATAATGTTTTTATTGTAATTGTTTTTTGTTCTTTGAAACGCTTGCACACGACTAGCTTAACAAGATGTTAGTTAATGGTTTTGCGACTAGTTATTTCATGCATAACATAATAATAGAAATATATCTTAGATCATAATACAACCACCTTTGCGTTTCTTCTTTCGTGCTAATGCAGCTCGTGCTGCATGTTCAAATACTTCACGTACACCTTCTTTTGTCTTCGCTGAACATTCAAGATAGCCAACTGCACCGATTTTCTCAGCCATATTACGTCCTTCTTCACTACGTACAGGTTCTTGTTTCATTTTCATTAATTCTTTTTTTGTTGCGTCATCATTACGTAGATCTTTTTTATTTCCAACAAGTACAATAGGAACATTAGGGCAAAAATGTTTTACTTCTGGTGTCCATTTCTAATGAAAATTATTTTTTATATTAAGATAATTAATCAATACAATATATATAATTTACCTCAGGAATATTCTCAAGACTGTCAGGACTATCAATAGCAAAACACATGAGAATAACGTCTGTATCTGGATAGGATAATGGACGTAAACGATCATAATCTTCTTGTCCAGCTGTATCCCAGAGTGCTAATTCAACTTGTTTTCCGTCAACTTCAATGTCAGATACATAATTTTCAAAAACAGTTGGAACATATACTTCGGGAAATTGATCTTTACTGAATACAATTAATAAACAAGTTTTACCTAGAAAAGCAATCAAATAAAGATTTCTAATCAAAAAGAAAGTTTTATTTTTTATTTTTTAAAACTAACCACAAGCACCGTCACCAACAATAACAAGTTTTTTTCGTAAAGCAGCCATTACTTTAATCTAAAATATCAATAATTTTTTGATTGATTATATATGAAGGAGAAGAAAACAATAACACTTGAGATAACACGGAAACTGTACAGATACCATTGATTCATATATTTTAACTCTTATAGGATGTTATATTCATTTTTGTCTTTTTATTTTTTCTTTTTGACATGTTAGTAAACAACTTTTAACATTATTTATCGATATTTTTAAATCAAAATTTGCAAATAAATATCGAATAGTTGATAATAGATGTCACTATACACCAATAGATTATTTGCCTGGAAAGAGTGAGCGAGCTGTAATAAAATTCATATAGCATAATAAAATTATTCTCACTAGTTTGGAAAAAAACGAAATGTTTTTCCTTCTTACTATGCCGATCAATCAAACTAGTAGCTTATTTTATTATACTATGAACAATAAGATAATAATGTGTAAAATATGTCATTATGTGCGTCATATCAAGATTCAAATGTCAGAAACAAGATTATGTGCGCATCGTTAACTGCGAAGGAAAAGTATATATATATACCATTTATATGACACAGGAATAGTAAATTAAAGGAGAATGTCAGAAAATTATATTTAACTCTTTCAATTAGTTCCATCCATTATTATCAATATATTCGATGACAAAAAAAAGCCATCAAAACACTGTGATTGTGTTGCGCTTTACGAAACATGCTTTGAGTTCATGCACATGTATATAAAAGTACTTATATTTGACTAACATTCTGATGCAAAACATAAGCGAAATCATTTTTCTATCCATCCATTATTTCCCTTAGCATGTATTTGTATCTCTATGTGGTCTTTCTGTTGTATCTTTGATACTACTGAAAAAGAGAAAGAAACAACGAGAATAGTGTTGATGAATGGTAGCTTGAGTATCAAGGACAGAAGATTTTTTTTGGTGCTAATGAGATTGATTGACACATTACGCACGCACAATAAGATTGACATATCAAACGATTATCTTGTTCATGTTTTATCACATATGTTGCGGCAATGATGCGGATGGATTCGCGGTTTTCCGTACGTAGGTAAGATAAAGAATATGGATTTTATTTCGAATAATATCATAATAATTATCATGATCTTAATCATGTAAACATTTATCAATTCAATTACTTGTTTTTGTAGTCTTTTGAAGCAGATCGATTTTTCCTTTTTGTTAAACATTTTCCATTGAATTTGTCTTTATGATTTGTATTTTAGATATATCATTCGATATTTTAAACTCGCCATTTATAAATAAAGAGAACAAAAGTCAGTAGTATTATCAGGCATATAGCCATATAACAAATCGCATTCGTAGCTACCAATATATGTATATATATGTAGATATAATGATTTGTAGGAGAATATCAATGATTTATACATATATTCTTCTCACATCTGGAAAAGCAGATAGATAGTTAAATCATATGTTGTACGAGTTTTTTTCCTTTGTGATTCTTATTCTTTTTTTTCACTAGATAAAATGTTTGTTTTCTTTTTATCAATTGTTCATTTAACATTAAGTCAAGATCCTACTGCTTCATTGATATTTTCCGATTGCAAACATTTAATCTTGCCACCTCTTTGTCAATGTTATCATTCAGGTGATCAATCTCAACTACGTTGTCATAATATACAATTGGAGTCCATACCAAAATTACCGAATAATATGCGTTGGAATGCATTAGACTTTTCAGTAAATCATATAAAATCAATTGATAGTTATGTATTTTCTGATATATACGTTGAAAAATTAAATTTAAAATTAAATCATCTTCAAACAGTTGATGCAACCGCATTTAATCAAATAAAAAATGTAAAGCAATTATATATTGACCATAACACATTAAAAGAATTTGATCCCAAAACGTTAACTTCTCCGGGCGTTAGTTTAGGTAAAATTTAACATTTGTTTTTTGCATAGCTTCACAATCTGGTTTTTCTTTAAAGAAATTTTCGATATATCTTATAATCCATTGGAATATTTGGATCTTGGCGAAACATTTCTTCAACTAACAGTCTTACAAGAGTTTTACGCTGTATCATGCCAATTAAATAATACAAGTTTATTTACACTATCAAAATTAACTCAGCGTCATGATTATGTAAAAATAATTGATTTAAGTCATAATAATCTAACCTCATTATGTAATAATTTATTTAATAATTTTTACAATTTAGTTGAAATTCGTCTTAATAATAATAATATTCATTTAATTGATCATTCTTTTATTCGTTCACTTGAATATATTAGAAATTTAAATTTAGCATTTAATTCAATTGAATATGTTCCTAATTTATATAGTTCATCGCTTGAAAACTTAAATTTATCATCAAACAATATTCAATATTTAAATGATTATTTTGGTTCACATCTTCGTTCAATACGTATAATTGATTTTGATTCGAATAAATATCTAAGTTCAGTGTCGTCACGTTCATTATGTTTTATAAATATTTTAACATTAAAAAAACTCTCATTTCGTTTTACTAATATTGTTTTATTAAATGCGTTTTCAGAATTATTATGTCGTTTAGTGGATAATAATAATCGTGAAAGGATTCTTGATCTAAATCATAATACTAATTTAAAATGTGATTGTATGTTAGTGCAATTTGAAAAATATTTAATCAATTACTTTGATTTATCATGCATACAACAAGGGCAAGACCGATATTTTATATCGAAAAGAACGAATGAATTTTCATATTGTACAAGAGATTTTTGTCAAAAACAAAAACGAGAAAATCTATGTGATTGGACTAATGCAGAGCAACTGATGTTAGAAGGAACATGTCATGGTAAATTAAATGAAAAAGAAAATTCAACAAAGAACGAAACAGAATTCATAAACATAACAACAATAACTCTAAATGTATCGGATATTATTATTCAAAATTCAACCGTATTCTATAATCAAACATTAAAATCATGTGTACTATCGATTAAAACAGTAGATTATATTTGCCTTTTTGTTTCATTATCTCTATTGTATATTAGACATTCCATAGGTTTTTTAATAAAATAAACAATAGATGTTGATTCTCTTTATACAGAACTAATCATTTTTTTAGTGATAAGTTTCGATGTAGAAAAATATCGTGTTTGCTCAAGAACATGCACTCTGTAATGACTTTTCATCTACGTAAGAAGATCTTTATAAATTTCCGCTTGACCTATTCCTCTTGTGCGTAATAAATGGAACACTTAACTTGCTTAATGATGTTTCTGTAGTATTTTGTCATGTCGGCTGAGATAAATAATACTGACACATGCCTTGATATTGAGTCTATTAAAATGGAGATGGAAGGACTTTTTGTTTTCTTTTCTCTTCGCTTATTGACATTAATCGATATTAGTTTTTTCTTGAAGAATATTTGTCGAATATCAACATAAAATTCTTGTCAAATTCTACTTAGTTTTTTATAGATATTGATGTTAATCAATAATGACAGAAAACTCATAAGATTGAAACCTGAAAGAACAAGGTATCAAACAGAAGATGATAAATAGAAAATAGATATAGATTTTGTTCTCACAAATAAAACATCAGTACTTCCCATCGATATTAACTTTGATTCAAATCAATAAGCTAGTTAGGATAGTTAAAGAATTCTTAGTTATCTTAAATTTAAAACTTTTCAATCGATTGCAAGTTTTGTATCCCGTTTAATAGAAACATATTTGTACATTATCATTTACAGTGAAGACTATGAAATTATAAGTGTCATACGTCGAACAGTTGTCAGAGATTAAAACTCATTTCAAATTATTCATAGACACTGAATAATTGATTCGTTGTTGTTTTTTTTTATTAAAAAAAGCAATTAATCTAATAAAAATAAAGATTTTATTTTTTAGTATCTAATAATTCTTTTAATTTCATATGTTCAACATTATTTGGTAAACCCTGCGATTGTAATTTTGTCCATTGTGGCCAAATTTTTGCTGGATATATATTAAAATCAACAAAAGCTTTAACGTACATTGTATCTTGTTGTACGTAGCCAAATTCTTTATTAAATATTCTCCATAGGGGGCAAAATTCTGGTATTCCACCACTTTTGTTAGCATCCATTTTTGGCTGTTTAAAAGATTCACTATCTAAATCAGGTGTTACCGTATGAACTACATGATCTTTTTGTGCACTTCGATCATACAAACATAATGTGATCGGGTATTTAAATGGCCAATCCAGTAATGAATCACATTCGCCACGCATCATTGTTACGTATAAAGATAAATATTTGTCTTGTGTAGTTTTATCACCGTTTAAATATAATTTTAATGATAATCTATAACCATATTTTGATGTATAGAATGAAGGAGAAACAATAAATAATGGTTGTGAAGAGTTTTTTGCATTACGAAACAACTGTTGAATATTATCAATACGCCATAAATATGTTCCATCATTGTGAACCGAAGATTTTGATAATTCAAATTCTTTTCTTAATTGATATAATTCACCTTTAAATAATTGTAATTCAACAGATACACGTGTTAAATCACGTTCACGTTTTAAAAGTTTTGATTGAAGAGATTTTTCTTCTAAACGCAATTGTTCAATTATTTGATTTTGTTGAATAAGTTCATTTTTTACTGATTGAATAATTCCATTTTCAGATATAGATGTTGAAAAAGAATGTATGGATACTGGTTGAGAATATATAGGCATTGGTTGATTTTGTACAGACGAAAACATTCCAGCAAGTATTTTCAAGTGCTCAACCGACGACGACACAACATGGTCTTCAAGAGATTCACGACGAATCTAAAAGACAGATGAATAAAGCTATTATTATTATGAGAGATAGAGTTGATCAAAATTTCTCATGGTGAATATTAAATACGTCAGAGCTCACCATGTTGGTTTATTTCATAAAGATGGGAAAATATATAAATAGTTTAGATGTAATTATCTAAAGTTTCAACTCTGTTGAACATGCCTTTCTCCTATGTTAACTATAGAACACAAGTCTGAGTATAATTCAAATTCAAAAAGATTTTCTCTATAAATTTTAAATATTTCAACAACTATCAGGCTTTTTCTATAATGATGTATTGGAATTTTTGAGATTAGACTGTCTTCTTACTTAACATATGCATCATTACAAAAACGACGAAGTATTTAGAAAAGCAAGTAGGCTATAATATACATTAGATCATGAAATCAACTTTTAGTAGAAATTCTAAAACAAACTCTACAAATTCGAACTCTATTTATTGTTCTAGTGCTATGCCTTAACTAATAGTTTGAACACATACCATATGTTCTTTCGTTAAATAGCTTATCTGCACTGCCCCATTGATTCATTAGAACTGACTATATTTCATTAAATAATCACTATTTTAAAACTTTTCAATGGCAAATACGATTTGTTATTTAGTTTTTTACCTGACTATCACAGCCATATTTCTTTAATGGACACGAAATAAGCACTTTTGGACATAACTGATAATGTTGTTCATAGGAAAGTCGATTAGTGAAATGGATTGCACAAAATTCACATTGAATACGTTGAAATGTACACACTTGTAAGTGTTCCTCAATAAAAACAAAAGGGAAAAGACGGTGAGTATTTACGAATCGTTTCTATTTCTTTGTGAAATTAATATAGAAAATTTACTTTGTAAGTTATATAGTTACCCAACCAAGAGCAACCATTTGATTTATTCGAACACATGACGTCGGTTAAACGTTTTAAATCGTTCTCGATACCAAAATCTGTATAGACCTAAATAAAATAAATTCTCATCTATCATTTGGTTACATTTTTGTAAAGCGTTTTACTTCATCATTAGTAATAGTTTGACCACACTTATCTACAATACACATTGTCGATGGATCATTTCTATACGAAAATTTAAAAAAAACATTGATTTAAAAAAAAAGAAAATACAATATAGAAAAATGATTATACTCAATAATTTTTTTCAAACACAACGAACAGTATCGATGCCCACAAGTTATCACTTTGGGTTCAATAAGTAAACAGTGACAAGCTGAACATAGAAAATTTTGTTGCATTTCTAATGATATGGAACGAAAATTTAAACCAACAATCATCGACATTCTCTTCCTATTTCAGAAGTTTAATTTGTTTCCTCTATAACTAACAATAGTCGTCAAATTTAGCCATTCAATTTCATTCAAACTATCCTCCTTCATGAATCATCACCATGGTATTCATTCATGCATTAAGGAAGGAAAAACAAAGTCATATATTTAATAGCTGATAGGCTTCATTTATTTTTTCTTCAAAAATATCTAACTTTAACGTAACAGAAGCTTTTTGTTTTGTTATTTCCCAAGGGTATAATGCATCGTTTTTAATTTTTATAAATTAAAGGTCACTACACTTTTTTCTTTTTTAAACACTTCAAAAATGTCACGGCGTATGATGTCATAAAGTCAGTAATCGATAGTTCATGCACATGTATCACACAATGAAACCTACACGTTTCTACTTTTATGGAAATCATTTAGAAATACTTCTAGAATATCATAGAACTAAAACATTTAAAATACTAGTAGCCATAAAGTCAGAAGGGAAATTGATTTTGCAACGAAAATTTTTGGTACATTTTAGATTTATATTGTCCTTGCCATTTGAGTAGAATAGAAGGTCATTTTATATTTTTGATACAACGAAAGAGAAGAGAAAAGAAATTTTTTCGATAGATGCTCTACCTCAATTTACGAAAGTATAACTTGATGCTGAGATGAAACCTTATATGTTTATAGATGTTAAATCATAAATTAATGATTCCCTTTTCTACAGAATTTCATCATTATTCAGCGTATTATAGAATATATTTTATATTAACTATTTATTGATTAAAAATTATGCGTCAAATTGCGGAACATGTTGCTGTTGTATTCATTTTTTCATTGGGTAGAAATAGTTCACTTTAAATATTCTTTGTCAGATAGATACGTTTTGAGATGTTTGACCTTGGGATGATTCTTTTTGCTTTTTATTATCTTATTCGACAGCATTAACACCCAGATAGACAAATATCATTTTGTTTGTCAGCTTTTTCTATCACTCTCTTTATCTGCCCTCATTTTGCCCCATAATTGGCTATAAGCCAAAAGCAAAAGTGCAGGTCCGACAATTTCAGACCAAGTAATTGTGCGACAAATTAAATTGGATGCTATAATAGAACGACAGTACTCACTAAATATGGATGTTCGTCACTCTTATTTCATCAACGACAAAGCGTGAATTGATTCTGTGCTGTCCGCTCATATCTTACAGCCACATCAATGGGCTAATATATTTAATATGTTGAATGCAATGTAGAAATATTAAGGATGTTTTACTCGTCGACATTCATTTTTCTTTGCACTTTGCATATTTCTTTCTTTCTCGTCTGTAAACCTATACGTAACGGCAATGCAATAAAACTCGCGAAAGAAAAACGATAGCAACCATAAGAATAAAAGCGAATAAATAGAAAAAAAAGAAAAACGACGGATACAGGGTTCTTAGTGTACAAAATAATCTAAGGCAACTAAGTCATGAATCTGTAGGCAATCATTTTGAATATCATGGAAATTCAAACACATTGCCAAATCACCACTGCACAGCACAAAAACAAATGCACCGATACAGTAAATATAAATATAGTACATAGAAAACAATGCGACTAGTTATGTAGACTAATAAAATGTTTGTTTTAAAAGATTCATTACGAAATCGTTGCTAAGCACTGATATGGATCGATAGAAACGGCAATACTATTTTTTAAAAAGTGCGAACGATCAAAAGAATCATAAAAGAGAAAAGAAGTAAAAGAAGAAAAACGAATAGAACGAGAGAAGTCGTTGTCGTTCTGTGCACGCGTTTGTGGGGTTGACAAAAGGGGCAGTGCGTGCGTTTCGTCGAATAATTAACATATCATCAACAATTACACATCAGCTAGTTATTTTCGAAAACTAAAATACTACTAAAATTTTACTTCCTCCTCAATTTATTTTACAAAATATGGAAACAGATGTAAACAGTATGCATTCAAAAGAATATTCTCTTGTTGAAACGAAACGTCATAAACCATGTTTAATATATCGTGGTCATCGTTATGTACAAGATAAAATACAAAATCGTACTATTTATTGGCGATGTGAAGATCGATCACATTGTAATGGTCGTGCGCATCAACTAATTGGAAATGGAGCATTACCTATTTTAACTATAAAACATAATCATCCATCTATCGTTGAGGATTTATCAAGGCATGACATTGTATCAGTTGACAGTCATCGCCGTCGCAAAAGACAAAATCGAAAAGTATGTTCTTATCATCCGCAACACAAGAGTAAGTATATAAACGTATTTTAATCGAATAATCTCGTGATGATATGACATAAATAGAGCAATAAAACGATGCCCAATATGACGCTTGTCAATAGATGTAGAAGGGAGATTTATAAAAGACAATATGTAGATCAGTTTTACTCGCAAAAACCGATCGTTCATTAAAAGAAGAAGAAGAAGAAGAAGAAGAAAAACAGAAAGATTCTGTGTTTGCCCTCGTGCCATGCGCACATATATATTTATGTGCTTATTTGAACTTTTGTTTATACCAATGATGTAATACAGCATTGCATATTTCAGTATTGGTCTAGAATAGTTTTGTTTTTCAAAATGAAATCATTCATGATTTTCATTTTATACAAAGGATATAGTAAAACCGATTTACAAATGTACAAAGTCATTTTTTTACGTTAAATTACAATAGTGATTATGAAATACTTGAAAAGATTAGCACAACATAGTTCACACTTTTGGTTGCTATCAGAATGAGTCTTTGTAGTCAAAAAACAATACATGTTTCATAACCTTCCACTTGTTTCCAATCGAAACAGATGCATACGCTTACGTGTCATGGCGAAAAAGTCAACAAAAAAAACATGTTTTTGGTCTCCATGGAAGTTTTTGTTATATTATTTATATGTGTAAATTTAAAAAAAATTTTCACGTTCTATGTATTAGCTCATCAATTTCTATTTTCTATGTAAAAGTAAAAATTTTCTGTCCCAGTAAATTCCTTATTGAATACCAATGAAGTTTTTAATACTCAAAATGTTTTATATTTTATTTGTTTCTCGTTACAACATTCGTAAATAATATTTTCGATGCCATTTATTTCGTAACTAATAAAAACAAGGAGTCTTTTTGATACTGACGATTTTTAACCAATATAGAAATCTTGATGTGCCGACCCAACCAACTTGGACGACTTCAGTACGAACAACACCGACGTCGGCTATGTCTCTTCTTTTCCTCCTTTTTATACGAGGTTTCTTTCGTTCGCATTTTTATATGTAGTATGTTGCAGGCAAAGACATGCTTGCTTGCTTGTTCGATGTAGAAAAAAAGAATAGGGAGACAACGAGCGATTGAAAAGGGTAATCATCAGCATTGCTATCGTTATCGAGAGAATGAAAGAAAGTGCAGACGGGCTAAACCCTTTTCGCAACCCTTTCACCATCGTGATGTTGGCGATGAAAGAAAACGGCGAAGGAGAAAAAGCAGAAAACTTACTATGCTTACATAATTTGGCGTGAGTTTTACCAGTGAGAATAAGAATTATATCTCGGAAAATAGACCATCCTGTTAGTTATCAGTTGCGTCATATAGAATCTCTTTTTTTTATCGTTTTCAGCTTAATATTTGTCACGACAAATTGATAAGCACATGATAGTATCACAAAAGACACGACCCGAGAATTTTCATGAGTACTCTAATATTTCAAATAAACATTGACATCGATAAAAATCTATCATTATATAGATGATCTTCTATTTTCAACTACCTCATCAATAATGACATCAACGATTAAACTAGAAAATTATCAAAACAAGCAGCAACGCTCACAACAACAACAACATGCAACTATGGTCAAAAACCTTCATTTGTCCGAAGTAATTACAACAGCTCAACCTGCAAACATACCTCGTTGTAATGGTATCAATGAATATCTTCACAATATGCCTGATCCAAATGAAATGACAAAATTGCTTAGTAATATCACAACAACATCAACAAATTATTCGTTGAAGAAAACTTCGGCATCACCAACAATAGATTATCCAAGCCGTTTAAATCATTTCTCTTGGGAAGAAATCGAAGGACGGTATCTACCAGTTATCTATAGGTATTCATCATATTTTGTTTTTCTTTTCAACAAAAAAATGTTTACTATTCAGTAAAAGAGTACCATTTAAAACAGAGAAAATCTCTTCTAATTCAAATAGCAAGAACATGTCTATTTGAATTGAAAAAAAATGAATATGCTCTCTTTCATATTAAAACAACTATTAGAATCATGATTGGAAAATTTCGATTTTTCTATGAAACACGAATTTTGCATTGAAGGCAATGAAACATAGTTGTTAAAAAAATAAGAGTAATATCGTTGAGATATTCATTTAATTGATAACTAGAAATATTAAATTCGTTTTTGTTTCTCGATAATTCTAGACATGAACATGGTATTAATCAACGTTATATATCGAAAATGTATGTTGAACATACTTTATTTGAAAGTGAACCATGGCAACGGCATACACTCTTAGCTCGTTCACTACCACCGCTTGTATCCTATTCCTATACTGAAAATGAACTTAAATTATTTCGTTCTATTATTGAATGGCATTTAGCAAGTTTTCATTTTAAAACAATACCATCGTCTGATTGTCTTATATGTTTTGAAGATCTCTTGGATTTTTATAATAATCTACGTAAATTACGAGATAATATCCCAACCGCAGCCACAACAACAACGACATTCAATCGACCTATAGCTCCATTACCGCGGCCATCTCCGCTACCGCTTAAACCAACTATCGCACCATCTCAGTCATTCGAATTACCTACACAAATAATTTCATTTGTAAAAGAACAACCAAAATCTCATTTATTACCACAAAATGCAGATATTTCTACACAAATGAACCGAGGTCAAACACAAATAGTAACAACTCAAAAAATTTCAAAAGAATCTGGTTGGGTACAAATTAATAACGTTTTCATTCCTTACATTGTTAAAACAAAGCTACGCGAAAATGAATTAAATAAATGCCATACACGTCAACCAGCGCCACAATTACAACGTGAATTCTATGTGCCATATGAAATTCTTATTAAATGTAATATTTTTTCTGATAGTGAATTTTCATTAAAAAAACTTCTCATCAAAGCTACGCAACAAGATTTTGATATATTAAATAATCTTATTACAAATATTAATATTTTCGATGAAAAAGTGCCAGAAAAAATGTTACTAGTTAATTTATATCATGTTATGGTAGGACTCAATCGAATTTTTTATGTCAAATTTTTACCAACTAAACAACCTCGAACACAAGTGAATAAATATCATATTGAAATATTAACACATAAAGGTGGTAGTCTACTTATGAATGGAAATAAATTAATACCATATATTGTACAAAATAATCGTTTCTATGTACCACTGCTGTATACATTTCATTCATTACCAAATATACTTTTACAAGCTAAACGAGGTGCACGTGCACCAAGACAGCATGAAATTGATTATTTAAATTTATTATTGATTTATTTTTCAATTGATACACAACCATTAACATTGGATACATTACTTGTTGATATATACAATATAAAATGTTCAAATTTACAAACACCTATTCACTATCGAACATTATATGAACATCAACAACATGAAAAAAATAAATTATTAAATTCAATAATTCGTAGTACACAACCACAAAAAACAACAAGTGCGTAAAATTTAAGTTTCAGCTCTTTTTTTTATAATTTAATATAAAATTATTCTTTTCAGATGGATCATCATCAGTGTCGTCGTCGTCGTCGTCGTCATCATCATCATCATCATCATCATCATCACCAAATAAAACAAATAAATATCCATTAACAAATGTTGTTGTCAATCCAATGATTCATCATCCATCTTTTTATGGCTTGACAACTTCTAAACCAGTTCTATCCGTACCAAAAATAGTAAAGCAACCTGAAATAAAAACTATTATCTATGAAAATCGTGTATTAAATGCTATTGCTAAATCACCTGATTTATCAGTGGCCGATTGGAGAATATCTTTGAAAGAAATTTTTCAAAAATTTTCGATTCATATCGATTATCAAAAATTTATTCAATGGTGTCAAACAAATTTACTTTTACCATTAATTAAAATGGACGAACAAGAACATCAAATCATTAAAAATACTAAGAACGATGATGATTATTATGTTTATCAACGTAACCTTGATCGTTGTGTTGAACTATTAAATGATATTACACGAGGTTCTATTAGTATGACTTTATTATCAACATCGTCCTCCACAGTATCAACATTAGATTATGAATCACAACAACAGCAATCCATGATTCAATCGTCATTAGCAGGTATTTTTATTTTTGAAGTCTATAGGAAAGTATTTTTTTATCATCTCTCGAGTGTTACTTTGGTTTTTAAAACTTTACTTAAAAGAAAATCTATCACAATTAGATGTGTAGACAAACTGATGAAATTTCACTTCGACATATTCATATCGATTTCAGGTGCTAAAAAACGTAAAACTACAGTGCCAACAACTCGTCATATATCACCATCGCCAACAACAATCAAAGAAATGAATCCATTAGCAAGTTCCATCCCTCAAGAAATCGAACATTCATCTTCAGCAGTACCAGCACCTGAGGAAATAACTCTTTCAGTTACTAATGAGATTTCAGTAAAATCTCTAAATGATCAAATAACATGTCAAATAGTCAGTGTTGACGATGATGATGATGGTATGATGCCAGTTGTAGCATCTGTTGAAGAAGAACAACCACTTGAAGATTCAGATCAATCAGAACCCGATACATCATTTGTATTTGTTGATTCAACTGATTGTAATGATGAAAAAATTCAATTGGATGATAGAATTCTATCATGTTCATCTGGTTATGAATCGTCTGCAGCATTAACGAATATTGATATTAATGTGCATGAACATGACGAAGAAACAAATTCAACAATAAATTCGAGAGAAAATTCATCATCATGTATATCACCAATATCACAAAAATCTTCCATGGTATCATCGAAAAATCAAAATAAAATAAATAGAAAACGTCAACGCAATAATAATGGAGGATCACGATCACGTTCACTAACATCACGGAATGTTAAAAGGCAGCGCTCCATAAATGAACATTCACCACTAGTAAGTATCATCACTAAGGATAAAATTGAACAACATTTAAAAACTTTGTTCATGTCATCAAATGAAAAAAAACGTCCACGTATTAGACCAATAAAAACATCAACAACAAATCATACTATTGAAAATGTCAATGCAAATACAAATAATGATAATTCAGTGAAGACGATTGAGCAAGATACAAATGTTTTTGACATTCTTTCTTCATCGATTACAGGTGAATCAATAATAACCGATGATGATCCAACGCAGAGTCAATCGTGCACATATAATGTTGTTATAACAGACAAACCTAATAAATTAGGTTTAACCATAAAAAAAATTGCTCAATCATAATATTAGATGTGATACAATCAGAGTTTTTATTATTGCCAACCAGTCTTTATTGATGTTAACGAAAAAAACTAAAAAAGAAATCTGCTGTTGCCCGTCCCATCAATTATGTCTCTGTGTGTATATATGTTGTTTGTTGTTCTACTTGATAGATGGACAAACAGATCATATTGATTATTATTTGTCTCTGTATGTTTTTCTTTTTTTCCGATGATAGTGCAGCCAAATAAGCAAGTTATATGTTTGAAATAAAATGACTATAAGATTTTGATTCGTATGATTATATCTATTGTGTTGCTATGCATAATATTGGGATTGTATAATTACATCAATAGATAAGTACGCATTACCAAGCATTATATAAATACATCCAGTTTGTCAAAAATTTAAAGATAGCAAAACTTTTCAGATTATCTGTTACAGAGGCCCCGCTATAACTTAAATCAATTCACAAAATAGAAATTTACGTTTCTATTTAACCAATCAACCAGAGATGGGAAAGTCAGCGTTTTTTCGACTCAAGTCAAGTTAAGTCATATTTTGACTTGACTTGCCCATTTCTGCAATCAACAATCGATTTCCTATTTTCGATTCCTAATCTGAATCTGAATCTCCGTTTTATTATTCTTTTTCTTCCCATTTATACTGTACAACACACGCACATACATACACAAGAGAGAGAGAAAAACAAAGGAAGAAAAGGTATTCTGTTTTTTCTGTATGACGGGAACAGACAGAGAAAATGTCGCAAAACCAATATCGAGAACCGAATTGAGGAGTGAAAATGTGTATGTAAGAGTGATGGTGATGTTTTCGATATTTTTACTTTCTGCCTGTTTCCATCCATTCGTTTTTACGGCTAGACTATTTTGTATATAATGATGACGGTGGATCATTCTATAAATGCAATTCATTCTAGTCGAAGAAACGATGCCATTATTTACGTCGTCGCGCACGGAAGGACAGAAGACACAATAGAGAGATATGAAGAGAGAGAGAGAGAGAGAGAGAAAAGAAAGAATGAAAAAGAACGGTTGACGTATGCGCATCTCGAGTTGGATTGCACATATAAGAAATACAAAACGTATAAAGACGAAACAAAAACGTACAAGAATAAATAAATAACTTGTTAGAGTACTCTCTAACATCATCACAGAAGGTTCCATTGATACGATTACTTGAAAACTTGACGGAAGCTTTTGATGCACTAGCAAATATTCTTTAATTAAGTTTTATACAAGAGAGCTAACTTCTTCAAAAACCTCTCATATTCATCTAGTGAGAAACTAGATCATTGAACATGAGCATAATTTGTAGATTATTTAAAGGTTTGATAACACTTAAATGAACTCTAAAATAGTTCAAGAAGTTTTGCTTTTATTGAAAAGCATATTTTTTTAATGAGTTTTTGTTTTGGAGAATTTCAGACTAAATATTAGAATATGATAAACCAATTAAATAGTCAATGAAATAACTATTTTCAAAATCAAGACTAAATCATATCAAACAAGTAAGATTACAAAAAGAAAGCAAAGCAAATGTTTTTTTATTGAATCAATTCATAAAATCAATTCGAATTATTGAAAACCATAATTTATGAACATTTTTGTTTTTTGTACTTGCTTAGTTTATTAAATAGTATTTGCAACATCAATTTAGTAAACATTTCATTTCGAAATCTTTAAATTCCAAAATAATCTAACCAACTTATGTTTCATGTTCGACAGACAGAAATCCAGTGTGTTAAATGGTAAAAAAACAAATCTGTACCAGTCGGAAACAACTGTATAATCTGTCTAGTTAACTGTGTTACACAGTTCCTTATAGTAGTCACGTGTCTCTTTGTGACCTAATAAAAAATAAAATGAGGATTTGTGAATATAACCGAAGAAAAATAAAGGTGATAAATATTATTATAATACGAAGAAAGAAAATTGATTTTCTTTCTTGTTGCGTATTACTGTACCTGTTTTCATTTTTGGTCGTCTAAAATCGTGTCTCGTTGACCTAAATTAAAGCTGTTGCTCTCAAACGAAGTAAAATGCAATCATAGATGTTCTTTATTTGCTTAATAATTTACTTTTGAGAGATCAAATTGTTTCTTTTGATGTTCTGGATTATGCATTTGAATGTGAGAACTATAATTAATGGATTTCTTCAGGTTCTAGGTCTTGATTGAGAATACTTTGCTTACAAAAATCTAGATTATTCTCAATAGAATTATTAAATGTAGGATAATAACTTTTCTCATTCAAGTAATTTGCTTCCTACTTATTTTATATTTGTTCTAGTTCATATTAATTAAATTTAAAATGGAAAAAACTTTGTATGATATCTTTATTGATAACTATGCTTTTTTTTATCAAGGTCTTTCGAACATGTAAATGCATATCATATTTCCACTATTACAACTTGCAATTGATTCTATTGTACCTTGAAAAATCGAAGAAGAACACAATGCTTTGTGAATATTTAACGTTTCTAGTTCAATGTCAGTGAATTGTTTTAATAATCATTTACGTTTCACTAGCATGATGGACACTATCAAGATAACTGACTTCAGCGATTTGTTAAGACTATGATAATTATATAGGGTTATCATGAAAGTAAACGATTGACTACGATATATTTACTAATCGTCTTTGCGTCAAGTTCTGAAAACGGAATGTAGCTATTCGCATCTGTGCGCAATAATCATCTTTTTATCATTTCTCTCCCTCTTCGAATAGAAATCATTTTTAAATATAAGTTATCATGCTTGGGAAATATAGTAGATGAAATCCCGTGCTATTATTTTAAAATGTGTTATGTATTCTTTTCTCTCACATCATTAAACTCGGTTATCAGCGAGACAGCAACGCGATAGTATGACAACAGAACGGAACAAAAGGATAATCTCCCTCTGATGCAGTCGAATCAATGTCTTCTGCTTTCCGGGCAGCTCTACTACCACTATACTAGAAAGGAGCGTGTATTATTCGTTTGTTCCGTTTTACGATCGACGGGGAACACTTCGGTCGTAACAAAATTCTATTTCAATTTGAAAATCACAGAATGACGTCAATCACCATAGAAAATAACTCAAGGACAGTCTTACATGGTACTGCTAATTTCATTTGATTGAATTCTATAACATGTTTAACTATTCTAGTCTTGAATCTAAGAAATAAAAATAATGAAAAATTTCAAAATAAATGTTCAAATCCAAAAATACAGGGTTTAGCTTTCTTTAAAAGAATATAACAGATTCATGTTTTTCGTCATTTTATTTTTGAAAACGCACATTTTCCATATTAAAAAAATCTTTTCTTATTATTATTATTTAGAATTATTGCTGAAAATAAACCAATAAAAGAAAAAGTACTAACACTACACATTTATCGAAATACAATGAGAAACATTTCATAACACGCAAAAATCAAAGTGCAATATCACAAAAGATATCACTAAAAGCATAGATATGAAATGAGATAGATATAAACTAATTTTGCAATTTTTTATACCATAATTAAAATCTATAAATCCTAAATTAATAGAAATACATAAAACAGCATGGGGAAAAAACAGTAGGCGCCTTGGAATGTGTGTGTGTGTGTGCGATCATATTTATTAAATAGATGCTTTAGCAAAAGTATCACAAACTTCTTCAATTATAATAGAAATAGCACGAGCGCCAGGATCAACTACAGTAGAATCTACTGATGTTGTATATGAAGCTCGACCCACTTTAGCTGTCATATTTTTAGTTTGTTGAACAGCGCGTTCAGTGACAAGTGCTAATTCTTTCCAATCCTGTGATGTAAAACTTGCTTTTGTACGTTTCGCTTTAATAAAATCAATAGCGGGAATTAATGCATCTAATAAACTTTTATCACCTGGCTGTACACGAGCATAAGCTTCAACTGATTGTATTCCAGCTTCAAATGCATCACTTAAACTATCAATTAGTATTGCCGATTGATTCGATAAAGACAATTGTTTAGCAGTAGCTGCAAAGAATAATCCACAAACTAAAATATTTAAAAAAAAGTAAGCATTAACTAAAATTTTCATTAATTAATTGTTTATATTTACTTGCTCCGCATGTTCCACCCATTCGACTTTCGGCAATTAGACCAAGACGACGAAAAAGTGATGATGGTCGATGAAGAACTAATTTGTTATTAGCGAGATCACGTGCTATGGCGTCAGCTGCTCGCATAAAAGCTGTACCTGTATCAGCATCACCTGAAACAGCATCCAATCGATTCAATTCATCGACTTCATTATGAAGTCGTTTAATAATGGCTTGAAGTGCTTGATTAACTAATTCCGTAGTCGATGAATTCAATGATATATGAGATGTACTAAAATATGATAATCATCATGTTTGTTTCCATTTTCATAAAAAGATATTTTTACCTAATCACAATTTGTGAGCTGAATTTTTCATTAAATTCTAATGAATCTGATTCTGCTGGAATACTACCGCTTGATTGTGTTGGAGAAATTGCTTTTGGCCAAGCAAAAGCATCCGTTGGTGCATCAAGTAAATTTAATATAGTTGAACTCATATCTGTAGCTAGTTTAAGTATAGTTAATGAAAAGCCTTTCATATTAAATGATGTCATCATTTCCCCACAAATGACACGTTTAACATGTAAATGTTGCTGTTCCAAATTTTCAATAGCCTCTTTGACTATAATACCTAATTCAAGATTTGAACAACCACCTTAACAAACAAACAAGTGATAAAATAACGAGATAAATCAAAGACAAAAAACTAAACCTAAACTATTCACAAAAAGAAGTACACTTGCATCAGGGTGAAGATCAAGAGTACGTGGACCAACAAACAGTTGTCGTAATGCTAAATCAATCGTTTGTCGTATTGGTAATAACTTTAATTTTTGTACACCACTTTCACCGTGTATACCCATACCAAGTTCCATCTCATCGTCCTTTAACTAATTTCAGGGAAACAAAAACAAAGGAATTCTTCATTTTTCAAAGAATGTTTTTCATAGCATACATCAAACGATTGTTGCTGACCTGGTGCTCGAATACCCGATGCAGACAAACCAATAGTACGTAAATGACCACGTACTTTTTGACAAACATCAACAATTTCACTCATATTTTTACCTTGTTGAGCTAATTCACCAGCGATTTTAATAACTAACAAAGATCCAGCTAAGCCTCGAGGTCTAAAAAAAAAATATATAATTAAAAATCATGCGTTCATTTATGTTTTTCAATTAATCTACCCAACCGCATTACTAATCGCAGCATCATCAGCAATAACTAACATATCAATATCGATAGCTAATTCTCGAGCACGTTCCATGGCTAAGCCAAAATTAAGTCGATCACCTGTGTAATTAAGAATAATTAAAAGTACTTGTTTAGCACCACGACGTTTCATTTCCACAATTAGACGGAAAATATCTGCTGATGGTGGTGATGCAAATATAGAACCTGATATACCTAGAAATTCCAAATTTCGTAAATATTTACTATTGACATCCAGTCTACTATGATGAACTTACATGCAGTTAATAATCCACGACCAACATATCCAACCTAAATGTTAACAAAAAAAATTTAAAAAAAGATTCTTAAGTAATTTATTCGTTTCGACAAACCATTGCTGGTTCATGGCCCGATCCATTTCCACTAATAACGGCTACGGATGGTATTGGTGATCGTGTAATAACTGCTCGTCCAACTAATTCTAAATGACTGTACATACGAACATAACCGATCAGTGATTCATCTACGCATGAATTAATGTCGTTAACAAAGTATCCTGGCATCTGAAAGAAAACATTTATTATAACAAAAAACAAAGAATCCTATTCATTCATTTAATTTTTATTTTCTATTTAATGTGGAGAAGAAAAACCCGCAGGTGCATTTAATCTATTTGTTCGTTGTGCACAAATATAAAGAAATCTATCGCCCATATATTCTGGGCTAACTAATTTTTCCACATCACTTAAAATTTCTTCTTGTTCTTCAGGTGTTTTGTTATATGTTAATTTCTAAAAATATTCATTTATAATAAATATTATTAGAAAAAGGTAAAAACTCTTACCGCTAATCGATCATTCAAACCCAAATTATAGAGAAGATTTCCTTGAGAAACTGGTCCAAAAAATTGAACTAAAATTTCCATAACGTACATTTAATAAAATATCTCTTATAAGTAGCGTAACCAGGACTTTGACAGTCGAGAAGAAATCATATTTTATTTTTGTCTAGACGAGAAACTGTAAGTAGAATTAAATTGTCAAAGCTTCCATTGGCTTGAGAGGGAGCAAATTGCTTCATCCTGGTTACGCCATTTAAATATTACCATTCGATACTTGCATGCCACGCATTGATAATTCTTCAAAATCAACATCTGATGTCATATCAACATTGCCAGGATCAGAAAGCGGATCAACTATTTCATCTTTACGAAAAGCCTACATAAACTTTATTAAAACTAAAGATTAATCCATAAAAATAGACGTACACGAAATGTATCACCTTTGTCACCCCAATGACCATAGTCACCAATTAAAGCTGAACCGCCGTATGTCTTCAAATGTGTACACATAGACTGCATAATCATCGCACGTTGTGGACTGATTTCTATGTGCTGTCTATTTCTGACATTTTTAAGAAACTAAATTAAAACAGCTAAAGGCATATTTGTGTAGAATATAAACTATACATTTTCATAAAGTCTAATCATAGGCGTTGGTTTTAATGATAAAACATATTGAAGTGTTTTTCTTATTGGATCCCAATCAATCATAACTTCTTGCCAACCTTGTGAGGTTTTCTTTAGCGTATTTTAAAATAAAATAAAAAATATGATATATTAATTAAATGAGCTTTACTTGAAATTTATGTATAGGATAAGTATCGAAAAATTCATTTGCAATAAAATATGTATCATTATGAAGTAGTTGTTTAAACTCATCAATCCATATAAGAGAATAATTACCATCTTTGATTCGATAATCATTTGCTATTAACGGATTGAACTAGTTAGAAAGCGAAAAAAAACAAGATCGATTATTCTTCAAATTTCGTATACCGATCGACCAAGTAGTGTTTCTGCTTGACATCGTCGCATAAGTGGATTAGTTTCATACAAGGCAAAAAATGTATGTGAATGAGAATATTTTTCTCGTCTTAATACCTTCAAAAATTCACATATGATAGTTTTTTTTCTATGATTTCTTATAGAACAAATGTTTACTTTAATTATATTATTCATAAATAAACCTCGACCAGGTCCCATTTCGACTAATTGTAAAACATTACCACCTATTGTTGCATTCTCCTGTATGATCCATTTAGCTAGTAACTAAAACATATTGAATTATAAGAATAAACTAATAATATAAAAGCGTTTACTTCAGCATATAATTGACTAATTTCAGGTGTTGTAATAAAATCTCCTTTTTTACCATAGACTTCCTTTCTTGCATTATAACCCTAGAACAATATTAATAATAATAATAATGAATATTTTCTGTTGACTAATTTCGATACAGATTTTTAAAAAAATAAGAAGAAGAAGAAGAAGAAGAGTATTATAATTAATAGCATACATATTTTGGATGTAACAATGATTCGCGCATAAAATCAGCTACAGTTATAGGTCCAATAGTTTTGATTCGATTTGATAAATAATTAACCAATTGATTTGTTTCTGATGTTGCCCATAGTGAATAATCAACGGTTGATTTTCGTTCAATATCTGGCGGTGAGGTCTCAGCTAGATCAGTACTTTTTGTTGATTGATAACGAATAAGACAAGAAGAGTAAGAACGTGATAAAAGTATACATGAATATTGTCGTATAGCAAACATCTGAAACTATAGGATAAATATGTATACATATATTTATAATTTTTATGATTATTGGACTTTTGTCATTAATACCAATAAGGCTATTTTATCATTCTTGTCAATATTGTCTATATAAATCGATTTTTATATTTATTTTTACCTCTCTGCTGCACTTGATTTCAGTTTATCACAAACAGCAGAAAAAAGGAAACATTTAAAGCATTATTTTTTTTTTCTTTTGTATCTTACTTTTTTTTTGGTAGCGTGTCTATCGATTTGAGGCGCTGTACGTATAATACAATCCACCCTGAATGACAGAATATTATCATCAATACAGTCGCCTATTTTTTTTTTTTTGATTATTTTGAATGTGTTCTTATCGTACGTTCGGCATGAAAGAAAATCTGTTGTTTATTTTATTTCATATGAATAAGTGTTCGTTATAAAAGCTTGATGCGTTGCTGAGTATTTTATTTCTCTTAAAGTTTGTCACGAAATAAAACGAAACAAACTAGTTTTCTTCGATGAGCGTTCGTTAAAATCTGAATCTTTTCTTTTCAACACACGTACGATTCTATGAAACTTTTCAAAAATGTATTATGTATGCATTTATGACAAAAATGAAAGGAATCTTGAAAAGAAAAATCCCAAAATAGTGAAAAGAATTGAACAGGAAAATCTCTAATTTATTTTTCGATATTCAATCGCAATGGTAGTGTCGATATTATGTTCACAACGTGTAAGTTTTACGTGTATCCTGCATAAAAACTTCAATATTTTCTATTTATTAAATGGCCCTCTTGACAACCTATTTACCTCGAATATCATATAATATAGTTACTTTGTTCTCGATTGGGAAATTTGAACAGACTAACGACAAAATCTATTATTAACTGCTCGAAGCCGAAAAATCTCTTTCTAAATCCTTCTAATCTCGTTGATTCTTTGAACAAGTGATATATAAAAATACACGAGACACATTTTTATTGTAGGTAGACCTTGTTTCTCAGAGATCATATCACTTCTTTCTGCATTTGTATAACTTTTAAGAGAAACAACAGAGTTTAGTTTTTTACTTATTTTTATCGTAAAAAAATAGAAACAAATAGTAACAGAAAAGAAAAACAATCAAAATGGCGAAAACGATGTTTCAGACTTTTTCTCCTCAATGGTTTGTATTTCTTTTAATGCTTCTAAAACTAATTTTATATTAGCTTTAATGTGTGCAATTTTCTTTGATAATTCACCTTCTTGTTCATGTAAATAAGGTAACTTTTTGTCAATATAAGCTTTTCCTTCATCATATGTTAATTCACAAAAAAGACCAAAACCAATCGAAATAAATATTCGATTATTTACTGTGCATTCGGCTTGAACAAAAAATGAACAACCAAGATCAATTTGTGTATTTAATGGCTCGTCAACATCTGTTTCTTTGCGATTTTTATATAATTCATCAAGTGTATTTAATGTGACACGTAGACGTTCATATTCAGCGATTTCAGAAAATATACGATCTCGTTCTGACCATGCACGTTGTAAATCTGCACGAAGGCGATCATTTAAAAATGTTTCATATTCACGAACTTTACGTTGTATTGCCGCATTTGTTGCCATCTAAAACCGAAGAGCATGTTATAAATCGAATTTTAAAGCTTGCATTACTAGACAATAATTTTTGAACTGTTACAGGCAGATTGAAATTTTCTACTATTTATGAAAAGAAAAAAACTACGGTTCGAAGTAGGGTATGTCCATTGACCGATATGTATATTTCATTCATATAGAAGTGTAACTTAATGCGTGGAAAATAAAACAACAAAGACAAGGGCTAATGAATGAACCACCACCATCATGCATGGAACTAATTGTAGACGCAATGTTTTAAAGGATTTACTACTTTTGCTGTTTCAAAGTAGCCAAAAAATGAAGACACTCTATATCTTTACGGTGGAACTAAACAGGAATGAAAATACTCTCGATAAGATTGCCTATCTTTTGCAACTTTATCATAGATGTTCATATAACAATGAATCGCAGTAAATAACAGAAAAAAAGCAAAGTTCGACATTTATGTTGGAACTTATTCAGTAGAGTCTAGTGATTTAAAATACAAATTATGTATGTTTTGTGTACAAATAACTTCACATATGGACTGTCTTACTTAAAATCCACTGCTAAACGTAGCATGAAAGATGATAGATTTTAGCTTGCCACGGTGGTTCGAATCTTATTTTTGTAAAAATTAAAATTTTATAAAAACTTTTATGAGAGAAATCGAATACTCTTCCAGTGTAGCTGATTTTATCGAACCATTTTCATTTTGTTCTCGTCAAGCATCAAAGTCAAACTGAAATGTTAGTTGTCGCTAAAAATTCTTATTAAATCAATTTAGAAATCATTTCGACTCACTCAATAAATTGCATCAAGGATATGGATCTTCAATAAACAATTGATTATTATAGTTATTTGATTAAGAAAACAAAAATGCTTTGATAGTGTTCTTATTCTGATCGATTGGAATCAAAGTATTCAATGAATTGATACTATTTATGTATTGCTATTGAAATTGATTATCAAAAATCTGCATTGAATAGTTTTTATTTCGAAAACTAGAAATTTAATAAAGATAGATTCAATAATATTATTATTGGTTAAACTAATAGTCAAACCGGTTCTCCCGAATATAGTAGTGTAAAAATAAGTAAAATAATGATAACGAAAAGCTAGCTGTCAGTAGTCGACCAATGAACGACGATGATTCATGATGGCGGATATAGATGGAACAAAAATCAACCATTGAATTTATAAATATATCAAGTTTCTATACAAGGGCATAGGGGCCAAAAGCAGTGGATTTAAAAAAAATAAAAGCAGAATAATATTGATATAGTAGTGCATGATGAATTGATAAATTATTAGATTATATTAAACAAGACGTTAGCTTAATAAAAAAAACAATTTTGAATTTTGATAATTAATTCAATACATAGTATGAAATATTGAACATTGAAAGAATTATTTTGGTAGAATACCAATAAACAAAAATTCGATGAAAAATACATTGAAAACTTCTTAAATAAATACGCACAGGCAAATTCAAAGTCTACTAGGAATTCATGAGTTGAACTATGATGACCGTAATACGAATCTTCTAGACAGCTGTAACAATTTGTAGTCACTTGGATCGTTGAGATTTACACCAAACGTTTCTGTTAAGTATCTGATAAAGTTCTCTTTTCGACTCATATTATAATAGGCTTAACTGTATCAATTTGCATAAATTTTCTCTCGAATATCACTACAACCGCTTGAAATCTATACTTGTTCACAAAATTGAATTCCTAATTTATTAGTGCGGGTCTCTCAAGCCATGAAGTTCTGTTCAATTATTCATCCTTAACTAGAGTCAACGTTAAACAATATTGTTTACATTATTTTTTCGCTTTGTTTATGATAATTATTCATATAAATAATTTACCCTTAAATATTTGTTAAAATATTTTTATTAAACATAAAACTAAAATGAATAATATTGATTTTTAAGAAGCAAAAAACATGTCTTTTATTTTGAAGCTTAATCTGTTATATTGACAATAGTTTCTTCTGGATTTGTAAGAGGTCCATTTTCGAAAAATTCATCATTCACTGTTGATGATAATGCTACCATTGGCGGCCCTGCTGTTGATTGTTCTTGATTATTATTCATTGAATTCATGATTGCATGGAGAATTTGTTTGCTAACTTGCTTATTATTATTTTGCCCATTACTACACTCACTAGTTCCTGTAGTAGTAGTAATAGTATTACACGGACGTTTCTTTATTACTGTATGATTATTCAGTAAAACTATTTCTGTTTGTTCCAATTGAGGTTCTTCATAAGCAATTTGTTCATTTTGCATTAATCTATTTTTACGAGTTATTATTGTTATTGGTGGTGGTGGTTTTTTCATAAAAGCATTCGCAAGAATTAATTGAGAATTTTCTTTCGTTTGAAGATAACGTTGATCGTAGGTAAATTCATTAGATGAACATTGACTTGCATGACGTCGAATAGTTGTACATGATGATTGTTGTTGAAAACGGCGTGATTCATTTTTTGGAAGATTAACAACTGATTGATGACGAATTATTTTTGACCTCGATTTCGTTGGTGATGCTTCAAAAAAAACATCGTCATCACTTTTGCCGTTATCATGTTGATCATAGTCATCAACATCATCATCATCATCACGCGAATCTGCACGATGAACATGAATGTCAGTAGCAGAACGACAGAACCTGGAAATGAAATTAAAACTATTCAAAGTCAAAGAAAACTGTTGATATACAGGCCCTGTGGAAATAAAATATGAAATACAATATAGCTGACGATGATAACCACAGAAAAACATAGTAGAACAAATCTATTCAGATATTAGAATACGACTGTACTAGTTTACATTATTCAATTGTATATCATCAAGATCTGTCACTGTCTATACTGCTTTTATAGTTATGTAATTAAATCGTTCCTGTTTGTTATAATCCTTGTGAATTTCTAGCCTCTATACTTCAACATTATTTTTAGATAATGTTTCACAAAATCAGACTGTTAAAATACGAACCGATTATTGTCATCGATTTTGCTTATCATTTCTCCCTCAATATCTATACTGGATAACTTTTGGTGGTGAGAACTTCTACTTGATCGGCGTTGAATTTTCATTGGCAAAACGCCTGTGTCGCATTGTTTGATTTGATTTGCATTTTCTTGTTGTAATGAAATAAAAGCATTTGTTTCATTAAAAGTATCTTTTTTTGGAACTGTTTCATTTTTTTCTTCAAGTTTAAGTGACGTTTGTAACGATGGTAATTCATTTTTTGTTTGCTCACTAACAATTGTACTTGGTACACCATAAACTCGATTATTATCTGCTGCAAATTTTTCTTGATTAATTGTTGTTGACACACTTTTAGCATTGCTTTGTTCTTGTTCGCTATTTTTCTTCTTAGTGGCACTTGCTTTATTTGATTTAATAGTTGAAATTTGTTTTTTATCAACTTGATTAGGCGTTTCTGTAGGTGTTCCTTTTCGTCCTTTAAGCCAACGTCGATGTGTAGATAATTTACTTGAGGGTGTTGCTCTCTCTTTTGATTTGTGTTGACATTTATATGGCACATTATCATTTTTATTTGCTGTATGTTTCTCATAGATCACGTCTTGGCGATTTCTAGAACGTGATATACTTGTTCGATGATGATAAGTATGATGAGCAGGATTACGATGATGAAGTTGAAGTTGAGAAGCTGTATGTGCCATAGAACTAATTGCTGTTATTGAATAATCTTCATCATTAGCAGTTTTTTGCGATGGTGTTCGTCGTTTAAGAATGATGTCACCATGGGCTGGTTCAAGTACATGTGCTCCTTTTCCAGATTTATGACCAATAGTAGGATCAGGATTAACACACGGTTGCTGTTGGACTGGATGAACATAACGACCTCGACTTGAACGAACAGGCTCTTGCTTTTGATATTGCATAGGGATTGGAGATATCTCATTTTTAATGGGGTGAACAACAGCTGGACTTAGTCTATGTTGAGTAGCTGATTGAATGGATGATGCAACGGATTGTATTCGATAATTTACACCACTTAGTTTTCCTCCAGATTCAGCTTGAGCTGCAGCTGCTTGCATTTCGAATGCTTTAATTTTTTCTAGAACATTACCATCTTTGACAGCTTTTTGTAATGTTGCATGAATTCGATCCGTAGCAACGAAAGAATGCCGAATCGATCGACTAAATATAAAGATGTATGATTATATATAGAGAGAGAGAGAAAAAAAAAGAAATTTATTCATTGATTTTACCGAGGATGTATTCGATCAACTGTTTTTATCTGTTCATTTGTATGAAGAAAATTACTCGTATTTCCAATGGATATTTTAGGAAGTAGTCGACTAATCGGTTTATCATTGATTCCTGCTTGTAAAGCTGACATTGAATTAACACTTGTTGTTGTTCGATCGTCACTATTTGATCGAATCTTTTTTTCTTCATAAATGATTGGCTCTCCAATTTCCTTCGTATTAACTTTAGTATTTTCTCGTAATTCATCGACAAGTTCAGGATTAAAATTAGCACGAGGAATATAAAAAAGTAGTCGAACACCATTAGATGAACCATTTGATGTACCGCGACTATGTTTTTGATAAAACGAATTTGATTGAAGGAAATGTCGCATTTGCTTTAGATCAGTTCGGAGATCACCAATTGCACTGCTCATTTGCTCATTCAATTGTATTCGCCAAATAGCCCAATCTTGCAAACTAATAGAAGCTTTATTTACTCCAGTATTAACCGACGATGCTGGATCAGCCACATTCGCACCATTTTGTGTTGATGATCGATGTCGTGCTGGTGATGCATGCGGTTTTCGTTTGTCTCCAAATATCAGACGACCTTGTATATTAAATAGAACATTTAAAGGGATTCATCTTAATTCTGCTTTTTACTCACCTAATGTTTTAGGTTTGCCACTGCCACCCTTGGTCATTGGCGGTGTCTTAAGATTCTTTGCTTAACTGATTTTGATCATTGCAATATAAGATCTCTCTTATGAATCAATGCAATGATTGCACTCGTTTACTTTTTTTTCTCGTCTTTTTTTCTCTTTCTTCTTCTCTCCTAATTGCTTCGTGTTAAAAGTCACTTGAGTCGATCGACAACGGCTATGAAGGCGGAAACTAATCGTTTACATACAAGTATAGATTTGTTGAACAAACTGTTTCAATAAAAGATCTTCCGATCAGTCAAAGATATGAAGAAAGAATGATACGCATACAGAAGGATCAATGTAAACATGTGTGCATTATGACCCTTGGCGTTCTTTTCTTCCTACTCATCATCCACCTTCAATGATTGTTATATCGGCATACTGTCATAATCGAAACAATCAACTCCTAGTTAAATGACATGTGAATAAAAATAGTAAGATGAGGAAATCAGAAAGGAAAAGAACGTGACAATTTTGCCTTTCATCTATTGATAGAATAAAAATGACTTCATAATATTTATCCGGTTTTTGTGTCTAGACTTTCGTTCCTTTGAAGATTGATACAACAGTTCTAGCTCTTCATTTGTTTGGTATTAAACATGGCAAATTGATTACTATTCAAAAGTCAGTCATATATAAAATTAGTATGAAAACAACGATAAGTCTATGTTTCACATATAGACAGACTTTTTGATAGCGTTTATAAATAGATAATTGTACAATATCGGCAATATTGCATAGCTATCTGCTAAGAAAAATAATGTGACTGGGCAACACATCTACACTTTTTCGAGTTCTGAGTATTGCTCTCTCTCTCTATAGTTCGAATGAATATAAAAAAGATATCTGACATCAAGTAAATCAATTCAAAATCTGAACTTAACCGATCTGCATAGATTTTATTCTCATAACATAATGCCTGTTTCTAAAAGTTACTTCAATTGTTGATGGCATATGATTGCCATACTATTTCTGAGCACATTTTCTTGTGTGTCATCTTAATCATCATCCATCATTTGCACCAGTTTAATATATAAATATGTTTACACATTTATTTTTAACTCTCAACAGAAAGAGAAGCAGCTGCTGTGTTTGTTCTTTGAATATCGTCTTTGATTATAGTTATTAAATTGAAATAATATAAAGTCCAAAGATATAATTCTATATATAATCAATCAACATCAAACTTAATTGAAATGCTCATCGTTATTCATGATTTAATTAATTATTCCGTGCCTATCGAATGCTTTACAGAACAACAATTTTTGATGTCGAATACTCTTTCTAATTTTGATTTACCAAGGCTCCACAAAGATAAATCTAATTACCTACCTAGATCGAGCAATTCCATACTCAAATCCTGTCGGATCCTACCGTGAACCACCAAATAATCCAATAATATCCGATAGGAATCCGACAAATCCCCATAGAATCCTGTCGAAAGTGATTGGATTCCTTGGTACCGGAATCCAATCGGAAATTGTCGGAGGTTGGAGCCGATGATTTGCGGCAGTCAGTCCGGTAGTCGGGAAACTTCTGATATCCTCGAAGCCCCATGCAAACCTATTGAATTTGTAACTGAATATTAGATATCGTTTGATCCCCTCGCCCTCCTACACATACTTCCTTGATCACTTGCAATTAGCTACAAAATTAAGTCGCTCATTTTATTTTATGCTAAGTTTTATTAAGCAAAAATTAAAATTAATACAAAAAAGATTATGAAGTAAACTAAAATTAGAATAAAATACAAAGATCTATTAAAAAAAAATTAAAAAAAAAATTACTATAAAATACGAGACATAAATCACCAAATCAAATTAGATACAAAAAATAATTTACAAAAAATTGAAATAAAATTACAAAAATGATTAGGTTCATATTAAAAAGAAATCCAATAATTAGTTTCTATTCACTGATGATAAAATCATGCCGTAATACAACATAAAATAAAATAGAATAAAGTAAACATGAAAACAATAAAACAAAATTGAAATTAAATAATTGAAATAAATAAAATAGAATATAAGACTGAATCACAATAAAATTAAATTAAAAAAAAGTAAACTGAAAGAAAAATAAGAAACTAAAATAAAAAGAATAAAATGTAATAAGATTAAAAATTAAAGCAAGGTTTCGACTCACTGTTTATGCGCATCTTGCTATGCTAAAATCTAAAACACACTTGAATCAAATACAAAATACCCATTTTAACAATGCATATCCTCTTTCGTTAATAATTCTATCGGTTGATTGCGTCAAACCAATAATAAAAAACTGCTAATTGCTTAACATATAGTCGTTTTTCTATTTAATATTTTGAATTTTTTTCCAAATAAATCAATTACAAAAAATTAACTTCTTTTATTTATGTATATGAACTATTCGAATCGAAGATTATTTAGTCACATAGTATCTTTTAATACAATACAATGGCAAGTGTAGAACGTAACACTGATGATTATGGAGAAACATTTATTCCATCAATTGCACAACAATGCCCATTTAATATCGCTACTGTTGAAAATTAAGACTTACTAATTATTAGCGGTGGGGCCTTCCATTTTCTTACTATGGCAAACTAAACTTTCCTTTTGACTGTTTTAAAGTTTTTTTCTGAATGAAGCTGCGCCAAAGAAATCATTGAAACTTGCTTTTTTTAGAAAGAAAAATTCAAAGTAAAAAAAACTTTCCTTTCCCAAAGGAAAGTGGAAGTGCCACCCCTACTTACTATGGATGTGGCAGAATAAATCAACATTTGAGTATCTTCTTAAACTGAACTTTTTAAAAAGACGATAGCATTAACAATGGATAACTTTCTCATCAAGCATCTTTTGTAGAGTTTAACTGACGCAAGCCTCAATCACTGGTAATATTTACACTAAAACTGCATATGCCTCAATAAAAGTCACCAGAAGACATCTGGTTAATGTGAATTTTAGTATCAAGAGAATATATTACGTAAAGTCATTTTATTCATCGTGTAGTCAATAAGTCAGGGGGGGGAGGTGAGACTCCCGTATTCCTGAAGTAGAGTAGGAGTAGAGTGAGTACAGTGACAGTACAGAAGAGATCTCCTTCAGCTGTACTCCCACTACTTCACGAATACAGGAGTCTTGCTTTCCCCCCTTGCAGTAAGTTCATCGTGCTTAAACTATAATATGTTAGTACGTTGCATTGATTGATGAAATGTTCAATTCGATTATTCTGCAGCATCTCTTCACATAATTCTCTGTTTTGTTCAGTGAAGGATCTACGAAAATTTCGATCACGATATGGTCAAGCTGCTTTTTGGAATCCGAGTATATGTCAATCTGTAGATTTATGCCCAATTCAAGATTTTGTTAAAAAAGTTTTTGAAATAGCATCGGCAAGTTCTTATTCTTATTTATTTTGTTTTGAATTAATCAATAATTTCATTTAGATTCATGAATTTGACAAAATGCTTTCTAATATAAAATATGCTGTTCAACAAATGTATAGTGTTATTGATAGTCAAAATTAATTTTATGAAAAGTACTATTATCAACAGAAACTCAATCTCAAATTTAGTAAGAGTACTGGAGGTTGTGCTATTCACTTTTGATTCTGCACTGTTTCATTTTCGACAATCAATCTTAGCCATTCAGAACACTTAAAAAAGCATATCTATTAATTGGCGAGGAATGAAACTATTCATGAGGTAACGAATTGCATGAAGACGCGAAAGGTTTCTTTACCTATCGAAATCAGAGTTTAACATATTTTTTTAAGAGTGAAGTTCTGATCTAGTTTTTGTCATAGCTTTCATTTTGGTCAGAATTGTAGAAGAATCTGAGGAAACTTTTGAATTTGTAACAATAAACTAAATTTAGATCTTACAAATTGATTCATCCTTATTTGATAAAGTACATATTGGTTCTGTCACTGGAAAGAATTTTAACGCTTTTCGTATCTACGTATATTCACATTTTATTGAAATTATATGAAGAAAACTTGTCCTTCTTGAGACACTGTTTGCATTCTAACATTTTTACAGCATCAAATTATACGTCTTCTACTCTAATCAATAGCTTCCTTGAGAGATTGTAAGAATTGACAATGAATCAAAATTTTTCATGCAATGCAATATCATAAGTAGTGTAAAATTTAAACGACATACTACTTTCTTTTTTGTTTTTGTGCAAATAACAGAAATAAAAGGTAGATAGCGAGAAAGCAAGCAGATGTCTTTTTTAAATTTTTTTTGTGACTATCGAGCATACTCAACTACTCAATGCTCTTGAGAAATGACATGATATAAATGAAATAAACTATTAAGAATGCTGTCATAACGAAAAACATAATTGTAATTAAAATGTTTGCAACAAGAGTAATTTTTGACATTTTCATGGCAGCTTTAACGTCACCTTCTTGTTTTCGTCTTCTTGTCTGAAATGAGAATACGAGAGCGATCACACCTGCCATACAGCCCATGACTATATTGATTATTGACCAAGCCATATAATCTCGAATATGAGCTGTGTGCATAGGAATTTGGTTGTTATTCATTATTACAATTTGAGATGGCCATACCATATGTGGCAGGGCTGCAGGAGATGATGAGTGCATTATTGATGGTGGTGATGCTACTGCATACGGTGGTGGTGGTGGTGGTTGTATTGGATGTATAGAAGAGAAAACCGTTTGCATAGGTGCCGTTCGTAAATAACTGAAGTCATTCTTAATTTCACCGAAGTCATTAATAGTAGGGTCCATTGCTAAACTTTCAAAGCTGCAGGGAGCAGTTTTTTTTTATGTCGAATAAATTATTTTCAGGTATATCTAGGAAAAGAACTTTGTCGAATAAACTATTGTTAATGTTTTCCACCGTATTTATTCACTATAAACTACTGGTTGATAAAAAATAAAATAAGGCTACGTGCCAGGGATCTAAAAGCTTGGTAAATCTTTGATTTACATGTCGCACATATTCTCTATTAGTAATATTAAGGCTAATATTTACTAGATAACATATATTTACATTGAATAACTCTTGTTATTCAAATGCTGAGAAATAGAAAATCATGTTTATAATAGCTTGGATAGACTGTTATAAAACTGATAGTAAAACATGGCATAAGTTATGATTAAAACAAAAAAACTCATAGAGAAAGATGGTGCACAATAATCCGTAAGTTAAAAAAAATGTTTAAAATAGACGTCGAATTAGATATGCTCACAGCTGTCATCGAAGTCATGCACTAAACTTAATATATTACTTTAACTCAAATACTTTCATCACTGTTTCCTGTTTGATTAATAATCAATATTTATTCGCTCACAATTTTTCAATACAAAAGTGGCCCGAACATTTTTTTTCTCTGAATCATAATAGAAGAGCAATAACCCGAGATCAAGGCAATGGATATTCTTCGTATCAGTTAACTTTGCTTTCAACAGAACTTTCAATCAGTCACATACGAAAAACTTTCGAAAAACATTTATTTTTTCTGACTAGTTTCGATATACTTTCATCAAAAGCCAATTTGAGATTGACATCACTTTTAATTCAATTTTTCGACAATATAACAGAGCGAAACTCAAGAGGTTCTTTTTAAAGTGACAATGGCGTTTCTTCAGTATTCACTGTACAATGTAAGATGTTTTCAGGATGTGATTTTTCTACTGTCGGTAAGTAAGCCCATGAGAGGAATTAATAGTTCCTGTAATAAGGATTAAAATACAACACCTACCCCTTTAATGTAACTTATTAAAATAACTTTTCTCTTAATATGATTTAAATAGCTTTGCGATTTTTATTGAAGAAAAACGATGATGATAATTATTATATTGATGTCATGATTACATCATTACTTTTTGATTAGCGAATATTCTAAAAGCGTTCCAGATACAAATGTTTGCATATTTTCTAAGAATCTTCTTTCCTATTCCCAAAAAAATTAATCAGCATAGTGATTCTACTGTTGACATGTATGCATATACTACAGTTGATATAGTAGTGTAACTCGCTTTGGACTACGCGTAGGAATTGAAAGACACAGTTGTTTTTTTTCTCAGGCAAATTATAAGTTTTCAAAATAATACAATAAAGCTTACTTAGATAAGAATTCAACACACTGGTATAGAAAATTCAACAGTCAAAAACAAAGTACGAATAATATCTTCATGCTTTTATCTTTTCTTTTGACCGGAAAAAAATAATGGAAAATTTTCTTATTCTTTATATTTAATTTTTTGGACTCTTCCCCTTTTCTCAATTGTATGAAACATAGACTAATTTATGTTTCTTCTGGTATTCGCGATTAAAAACTTGTCAAAGAAAAAAAACATACGACGGTTTTTCAGTAAATCATAACGTTTTATTTTTACAAATATTCGTATAGTATGGTTTTTCCAATAATTGGATTGAACAATATTTATTACATGTAAGAGTTTTATGTCATTCATTTATTAATTCGAATCTTGATTATTTGCTCCTTGAAATGAAACCGCATAGTCGGATATATTCATAAATTTTAACAAACCGTCTAATTATTATTGAACTCTATTTAGCTGGAGCACTGAAGTATAACGATCTCTGGTAAAATATCTTGTGGTCCGAAAATAAATTATTTAAACTTCGAAAACAATAAGATCATACTCTATCGATAAATCTAGAGGTGTGCGCATGCCAAGAATATAAAAAATAATCTCATCTAGAGTGCATAATAGAAACGTAGGCAATCGTTCGCATAACGTCATTGGTACCTCAAGTACTCTTTCCTTGCCGGTGCAAACCAAAATTATTTATTATATTTCACAATGTAATCTATACAGAGATTTTGCTAAGAGCTTTTCTAATTATATGTTGCAATGATATGAATACATCCAATACTGAAGTCTCATTGAATATTGATGAGTTCAATGTAAAAATATAAAATTCAGAATAATTAAAAAACATTTTTTTATATGAATAACAGACAATTATTAGAATATTATTTTACGCCAATAGATTAACATTCATAATACTTTAAATTAATATTGATTCTTTGACTCTGTTTGTTTTCATTGAAACAAAAGAAAACAAATAGGTTACTAATCAAAAACTTAATCCTTAGTGTAGTATCTACCCAGTAGATTCAATCCGACAATAGAATCCGACAAGATCCGATCACATCCGATAGAGTTCCTGTATGATCCTATCGGATTTCAATAGAATTCTATAAGGATTTCATCGGAATCCTGGTTCAGGACCTACAATCGGATCCTCAGTGTCGGAATCCGACGGAAATTTACTTCACGCATTCGATGGGAAATAGCTATCATGAACTTCTCGTGTCCGAGAGTGGGAAACCGATGATAATCCTATAATTTCCGATAGACGAACTCAGTAGGATCCCAGCGGTTGGACAGTCCTACGAAATTCCTATAAGAACCTACCAGATATCACCATGTTCTTATGGGGCACGTCAGGTTCTAACACTAATCATCCCACGAGATTTCCTACACTTGGTTCTTATCGGATCCTCTGAGTTCCAATAGGATCTCGAAGGATCAGATGAAAAACCGGATAATATGCTCTAGTGTAGACTACTCGCCGATGCCATGGTAGTCCACACAACATTCAAAGAATAAGAAATTAAAAAATATATTGCAGCTACTAATTTGAACAATAGACCCAAAGAATGAGTACACAATTTAATACACTATAAAGAAATTGAGTGGCAAATACAATTACAACAAATTCAGCGAAATCGAAAAAACTAAAAGGTTCTTCCCCTGTATCCACCTGAAGTACGTGTTTAACGGTTTTCCAAAAAAAACATAAAATAGTTTCCAAACGAACCAATCAACCTGACGAGATATCTCACGGAAGTCATTACTCCTTCATGCCACGAAAAAAACTAGCTAAGGTTTTATCCAAAACCATAAAATATTACTTCGAACGTCACACCGGGAGATTATGTGCATTTTAAAAGCCTATACGATTGTACATGTCACATCCGTTTACCAGCTTCATTTCCAATTAGCAACATCACGAGCCTTCACTTTCTTCGAAATCCTTGGGAATGGTGAAAATATCTTCTACTTCACATTCAACACAGCAGCATTTCTGCCGAACGTATCAGATCCGCGCAACAAAAACGCACACACACACCGTCTTTTAACTGCTTACAAATCTCACAATTATTCAAGCTTACTAGATTAAGCGCTATTTAAGCACGAACACTATCTAAAATTCCAAAAACGTTTTTTTTCTAGTTTGAATCAGAGCTGAAACAGTCTGAAGCAGCGCTGTTTCAGCAGCAGTTGCATTACTGAGATTCTAATGTTCAGTTTTTTCTGACTAATGCTCTTGTCTTGGAAAGCGTAGTTGATATGATTGATCTTATTTCATGGAAGCATGTTTCTAAGAAATGTAGTAATAGATTTTTTTCATGCATTTGTTTCTTTTTTTCTGCATATTTTGAGATGGATTGTGTTGGGTGATAGCTCGTGTAGTTTCTGTGGAATAGCTAGTGATATTGTTTTTTGGGAATAATTTAGAAGGGATCTTATTAGTTGAGTGGTGGTATGACTCATAACAAAGTTTTGAGATGCATCTAGACGAGTGTAGCAATTTCCAAAGAGACTGATAGGATCCGACTGGAATCTTATTTGAATTCTAGTGCCGTAAGTCCCATCGGTTACTGCAGTCGTATATCATTGGATATTCATCGGAATCCATCACTAATTCCTCAACTAGGAATTCCATCGAATATTGTCGGCTGGTTGGATCCCACCAGATCCGATGGGATCCAACATCGGATTCATTCACCTGGGGGCAAGATGAGTGAACAAATTAATTATAAACTGCCCATGTTGCGAATACCGGATCATTTTTTGCGGTAAACCGCGATTAACCGTCGATTTTCATGCGGCTTTTTATTACATGGGTGTACAACGCATTCCCTAGACCGTATCTTCAATCAATACTTAGTTTTTTTTCCTATTCTTTCGCTTGCCAAACAGAGACAACTTAAAGGCATAAATCGAAAAATCTCTAGATCAGTACATCAATGGTTCGATGCAAGAAATATCGAAATTGAAAATCTTCCGAAATACAAATCCGTCTCGAAATTAACCTATATGCACTGGGATAAATTAGCGCATATAATACGTGAAACCAATCCAAGCGTTATCAAAGATTTTCTGCAAAATAAGTTGTCGATTTTATACCTACATGAATATCTATCAAATCCAACACTAGCAAATGAAGGAAGAAAAATATTTGGAAGAGGGAGACTCGGCAAAAACATTCGTAGATTGTTGACTGAAGATCATCTATCTCTATTTGACCACATTTTATGTTATCACTACGTAAAATCATTTGATTCTTCACCATGTGTCTACATCATATTGTAATTCTTGATCGATATCGTTCAAGTCTGTGTTCCTTTTGTCATCCTCATCTTTGTCACCAGCAAAAGTTATTTCAAGCTACTTTTTGTTTGTTTGTTTGTTTGTTCAGACTACAGGAGCGAGGTTCGCTCATAGCATAAATAAAGCATTATACTACTACTACTACTACTACTACTACTACAACTATTAGTATGGAAATAGACAATGTCGTAGTAGATTTTATTGCAAGTAATTAAAACTTATACTTGGGCTTTCAATATTCACAAGCAAACTTGTATTTTTAATAATCAATGGTATTCTTTTTGAAGTGTTATAAAAAATATACCATCGAGAGTTACCTGTACACAGTACTTTTAGAAAAACGCACTTTATCCACGCTATCACGAGCTCTTCGATCATGGTCAATATCAAATTTAAATCATAATCAATTAATTACTAACAAACAAATAGCTGTATCATCATCGTTGTCAACAACTCTGCAACGTAATTGTGCACAAAAGTGATGCCCCAACTGTAAAAATTGTCATGTTATATATTCCATACGACGATTTTGTGAATTATTCACAGTGTAGATATCAATCAAATTTAGTTCAACATATATAACAATGGTAAAGAAAAAAAACTAGTATTTATTTTTAAAAAATACACATCTACACAAAATAAAAAAATTTTTTTGTTTGTTTTTCGTTTGATTAAGAACGTTTTGATCCATACCAATGCTTTGCTTTTCGCTGTACATTAGTACGAAAAAGTGGCACAACAACAAGAAGACCTAATGTTGATATGATTGTTAAAAGGAGAAAAATATAAAAAAGAATTTTATCGATTCTTGTCGCTAGAGCACGCCAATCATTTGTTACTTTTTGGTCGTTTTCAATTTCTTTCTGTTTATTCAATAGAATCTGTAATGTATCCTGAATTTCATCATGAATTGTTGCGACTGAACTTGAACGAGACATTGATCGATCCTTTAGAATAATTTCTTCAGGATTCAAATGAGACGGACGTTTACATTTATTTTCTTCCATTGGTGGCTGTTTTTGTGGTTGTGGAGCATCATAATCGTCAATCTCAATTGAATGTGCCTTTCAAAAGAAAGATCTTATTTTTTTGTGCAAATTTTTGTTTTTACTAATTTATGATTAATCAAATAATATCTCGTCTTTCTTTTCAAAACATACATTATGTGCTCTTTTGATTGGAATACAAAAAAAGTTTAAGAAAATGTTTCGCTTTTCTTTTACAAGAAGTAGATAACAATATGAAGTTTCATTTGAACACAGATGAATATGTGATCTTCAAGTTTTATAAAGTATATCAGTTTTTCTTAAAAGCATTAAATGGAAGCGTTTTAATGTTGTTTTTAGTAATATAAATGAAAAAACCTATTTTAGATAACGATTCATTCAAAATTCAAAATTTATAATAGGAACTAAAACGTTTATTGTTTTACTTATTCTAGGAAATGATTCTATAAGATTTATACTTACATTAATTGTTTTTGGTGTTTTTGTGTCAGTTTGATTACTGTTCATATAAGATAATAAAACTCCATTGACCGATGAACGAGTTCTTGCATCTAGATTTCTATTATTATCATGAAAACTTGTACGAAGTCGTATTTCTCGATTTTTATACAGTTTAAGCCTTTTGGATCGTGACATAGTTCGAACAACATTTGCTATTGATAAACTTAATAATTGTTGAAGCCAAAATGGTATTTCATTTTTTTTCGGACCACGATAATGAAGATTAAGAACTAATACTGTCATCATTACTGATACACTTGTCATAGCCATGACAGCAGTTAAATACAAACCTTAAATGAAATATTTAGCAAAGAAGAAAATCTCTAAATAATATAACTTACTAATTAATGGAATGTGTTCACTTGTTTCTGGCATACTTTCAGCAATAGCTAACATGAATACACTAAATGCAAGTAAAACTGTAATACCAAGAGCAATTTTTTCACCTGATTCTGGTGGTAAACAAAAAACAAGTAAAGTTAAAATAGATAGCATAACACAAGGAAAAACAACTGAATATAAATAATATAATACACGTCGTCGTATACGAACATAAAATGTTATATCGGGAAATGGTTCCGGACAACATGCATAACGAACGATATTCACTTGATATGATGTATCTAACAGATCCCATTCACCATTAGGAACATAATTAGATAATTCAATAGCATGAAAGCGTTGTTCAATTGATACTTGATAACCATTGTAAGTCCAACTACCGAATTTTAATTTGCATTCTTGTTCATCATATGGAAAATAGGTAACATCTATTTGACAAGTACTCTTTAATCGTGTTGGTATTGGCCAAAAAACACTACCATTATGTATAATCATAGCGTTTGCTTGCATTGTATTACTATTGGAGAATTCGTCAGCATTCTAAAAACAAAATTTTGGTTTTACTAATAGAATGGTTTGAGAGAGAGAGAGAGAGAGAGAGAGAAATTATATTTTCTTACATTATATAGAACAATATCAGGTAACCAAATTAATTTTGATGGAAGATTAAGACGACGAATACCATTAAAATCATCTGGATTCCATTGAAGAAATTCGTCAAACCTATAAAAAAAAAATTTTGAAAAATAAAATATTTTATTTCAATTATTTATACCATTCTTGATCTAACCATACGTTTGTAATCAATATTTGATTTTTCTCCATCTAAAAACGAAAAATAGAGTTTTTCATTGTCTGAAATTAACTATACTAACCATATCAAATATTTGTGTCAATGTTAAACCTAATTTAACCGGCACCGGTAGACTAGCATTTCTTACTGGCCGAACATTATTTGAATAATTACTATAAATTATAGGATTTAACAAAATGAAATGAAAAATCTTTGCTGGCTTTAAAAAAAAAGATATATTTATTACCGCATCAAAAAAAATAAAAGACGTTGTTCATCTGAGCAATTAACACTATTTCGATTATCACAATCGAGAAGGACACCAAATGGTGATCGAAAATCTTGACATTTACTCACATCTGCCCAAAAAAAAAGAAAAGAGACAGTAAACATTATTATTATTTTTAGATTGATCATAAAAAAATAGCGAATAGTCTAAATCTAATGAGATGTATATGCAGCTGTTTGTTCTCCTATTGTCAATCGTTGATAAAAATTTTGAATGACAAATCTAGCCATTTACCCTTCAGACAATAGTAACAACTGACGATATTGCACAGTATGGGAATAAGATCATCATAAATATCCATTTTCAATATCATCGCAATAATAAATATATATCCTTCTTAAGAGTGCGTGATCCTATGTCTTGAAAAGAGTTTCTTCTCGTGGATTTAACGAAGCCTATCATGAGAAATAGATGAACTCCTGTGGTGAAAGAATATTCTGATAATTATAAGAGGACACAATGACACGAAGTGATGGCAACCAAAAATATTTGCTGAGTTTAATTTTTTTAAATTATCTACCTACCGATTATTGCAGTGAATATAATCATAATGAATATAATCACCATTGTTAATCGATTATGTGCCATAACATATAATTGTTTCATGTTTGTATGTCTCATTACGAGCTATTGTTCAATTAATTTTGTTTGCTTATTTTTCTTCGGTATAGTTTCGCTGTGCTTTTTTCAACCTAAAAAAAGATACCAATAAATTAAGTGTTGACGAACTATAACGTTCTTTCTTTTTGACGCTATGCTTTTCCGAGACAACATGTCTTCTTTTTCTCTTCTTCATCCGGAGAAATGAAGAAATTAAGAGAGAAACAAACAGAAAGCGAATAGATACAGATTGTTCTTGGGCACATCTACGAGGAGGAGAGACATAGATGAATAGAAGACACAATGATCTTGCATTTTGTATATGTATGTATGTACTAATCACACACATTCTATTATTTTCCATTTGTATATTTATGTATCAGAAAAAAGTTTCGAATAAATAATTGTTTATCTCTCTTTGTTTTGTATGATGCAGACTATTTTACCCGTAAATTTTACTCGCAAAGAGATAAATTATTATTGCCATAGGAATATTATGTGAAGTACATCGAGTCATTTAACTAATAGGGATACAGATGTACATGTACATATTTACATATACAGAGAGTCGGCAATATTATCATAATAGACGAGAATTTATTTTCTCTAACAACAAAAAATCATGTGCATCTGTAATGATAAGTATGATACAAATCGGATTTTTCTCTACGACACGGATAGATTGAAAACATCCGGTTTTTTCTCCATATACATATATATATATATATATATTACCAGGCCAAAAAAGTGTCGCCGTGCGAATTATATTCAGAAAAAAAACAGTCACGCACAAATTTTTTATTAAATATGAACGTCATAATGAATTAAGAGTAATAACAAAGAAACAAACAAACAGCAGAGATAATTAAACAAAAGAATTTCTAGCCTACATACATGTTTATTGATAATTAAAGAAATTTATTTTGTTAATGAATAAATATGCTCACACCGGACCTGTGTTCATCATCAAGAATATCGTGTTTTTTCTTTCTTGTTAAAGATCATTCATTCTCATTCGACTATCCATATTTATATGTTGCGATAGACTGTTCGATCTAATGAGTATTTCATTATCACTACTACCATTTAATGTATGTCGAGATTTCAAAACACTACGAAAATCAATTTGTTTTGTTTCATTTATCATTCGACGTTTGGTTAGCGTGTGTCCAGTAGTTAAATCCTGACCAGTCTTACGAAGTAGAACATGAAATGGATATTTTGGTTGTGTAGCCATTGATGGTTCCTAGAAAAAGCAAAATATTAAATTTTTCAAAATAAAATATGACTCATGCATAAGATAGTTTCTAGAGGCACTTGATGTCTTCTAATATATTATTAACTATCATATTTTGTAGTTTATAAAAATAAGTATAATTTAGAAAATGACTACGATTTCCGATTACTTTCTTTTAATAGAAAATTAGATACTACTGCTTTTCTAGATACAAAGTTACGATTCTTAAATTTTATTATAAGTAAGTTTACATCTATAATTAATATAAATATCAGCATTACAGAAAAAAGTAATGATATACTAGGTGACTAATCGGAGATATGTTGCTGCGAGATATAAACAATGTGACATGTAATTTGGATTATGAACTATGTGGTGCAAAGTATGAGCATAGGTATGTTTACGTATTCGTTAGAAATGGCCTACTGTACTTCTTGTCTAAGAATACAATCCGGATACAATGACATGAAAAAAAACATTCAAAGGACTCTATCACCCTGTAGATAAATGGCCTTGAATTGCCCTGTATGAAAAATAGTCGAATATCACCAAATAATACGAAGGATATTGCAGCGCTTCATAATGATTAATTTGCCATTAGAAATCAATCAATAATCAGCGTCCAACTCTATTACTGATAATGATAATTTGTATTTACCCTTGCAATAGGTTTCGGTAGTTGTTTAGGAGATGATGTAGCATAAGCAGGAATATTGGGTTTATTTTGTAATTTATTATTATTTAAACTACTTGGTCCACTAGGACGTATTCGTGCTCCACTAATATTTGATGAACGATTAGTATTAGCAATGATACTATGGTTAAATTGACCAAAACGTTTAAAAGCAGGCTGATGCACATTAATATGTTGTCTTTGATATTCTTGTACTGCATTTAGAACAGTTGTTGCTTTTGGACTACGACATTGTTCAACACATGGAATTATTTGTGATGTTGTTGAATTTATTGAAATATGATTTTTTATTGCGTTATTGTTACTATTATTATTATTATTATGAGTAGTAACGGATGTTGTTACTTCAGCACGAGCAAAAATATCTCGAACTTGAGCAAATTTCGAAATCGATTGTGTGGGTGATGGAGATCGATTTGAATTTGATGTTAATATTGAATGATGATGTTGATGTTGATGATGATACACGGGAGATAAACGGGATGCAAAAGATAGAATAGAAGACGATGTATTTATTGGAATTTTAATTGGAATAAATGAATCAAAATTTGATATTGGTGATGAAAATGCTCCGAATGATGATGGTAATGGTAATGGTAATGGTGGTGGTGGTGGAAATAAATGTTGAACAATTTTATTATTCGATTGCTTATGATTATGTGTTATTGATTCAATAGATTTTAATGAAACACAATAATTTGTTCGGACAATTTTTATAAAAAAATCATTATTTAGTAATTCAACTTGCTGCAGAAAACAAAGCATTTGTATATTTAAACGTTGTTTATAAAGTGAACAAGCTTTTCGAAAATGAAAACCACGATAACATTTTTGAATTACAATTGCAGCTGTTAATTCAGTTAAAGGTTTTCTAGTTAACGTAAGATAATGACGTCGTTGTATATAACCACGTATACAAGACTGAATACAAATAGCCGCTTGTTCTCGTATTTTTTCATCCATAAATATTGACTACGAAAATGAAAAAGAAAGTTTGTCATGATGTTTGATGCAAAACAAAAAATACTAGAACTAACTCGTGAAAATTTTGGATGCCGATTTAGTTCTTTTATAATAATATCGTTTGAATGTTTATATTGATAATGTTTGACATAAGAACGAATCACATGCATGCGTACATAGGATTGAATTGTTATTACAGCATTGGTCATATCCGAATAAAGACGTGCTAATTGTTCAGCATGATAGTATTTTAAAAACACTTTACTTTTACCTTCAAAAAAAAAAAGAAAAAGAGAACTTCGAGACGTTTGAATGAAAAACAAAAAATATATGCGAGTGCAAACCAGTAGTCCAATTTTGCATTTTTAATTTATGTAAAATATTTTCGCAAGTTTCACGTGTCAGTGGCAGATCCATTGTTATTGGATAAACAAGAATTGAGTAACGTTGAATAAAGTTTGCAAACGGAATACGGTGCGAATAACCAAAACGACGTATCTTTGCCGCTAGCAAGAAAAGAAAAGATCTTTTATAAGCTCTTAACTTCAATGAATATAATTTCATCTATAGAATATTGATAATAGGATCTTAACTAAATATAATTATCTGAATAGGTGCATAGTTTCAATAAATGTTACTTCAAGCATTACAAATATGATTACTAATCAGAGAGAAGAATTTGTAAATAAGATATTCTCATGTACTCTTCGATTAGATAGAGTATTGAAAGACTGAACGACCTCGTGTCACATTTGTTCCAGTTCTACAATTCTGAGAAAACTGGGTCATACCTGGTACATTAGACTTTTCTAACAATATGAAAACAAGTTAATAATAGAGTGAAAAGGATCTAGTTAAAGTTTGAACTATATAATACGATATTTCAGAGAAGTTGTTGGTTCAAATTCGTGTCAACAATTGTTATTTTGGCAATCCGAAATTCTCTGTCAATCTTTAACCTGTAGTAGCAGATTTGATTTAAAAAAAACCTGGTATATCATACAATCAAAAACTGTTTTCTTGAGAATATTTCAAGACAAATAAGATAACTGGTAATCTTGTCACATATTGATCTCAAGCTTTCAATATCGTTAAAACATAATAAGAATTTAACTTAATATTTACTGCTTAAAAGAAATGTTCTTTTTGAGTTTTTGTTTAGAACAATTAATGTTTCTTGATTTTTGTTATCAAACTCTGTTGCGTAGCTTTGTGAAAGAAAAACATCGGCTTGATTGCCTCTAGCGGTCATTTATGATGTAAACGGGAAGTGAAAAACAAACTGAGAAAAATAGTCTGCGTTTGTTTATTCAGATTTTATCTAGTCTTAATCACATAGCCAATTAAATTTCATAAGAGTACTATTTTTTAAGAACTTCATGCACCAGAATTTAGAATTTATCTTAGTATTCAACAGAATCCTACATTTATAATTGAATATTCATGGGAAAACTTAGGTTTTAATATATACTTAAGGCAAATATCTTAATATCTAATATTGTGTAGATTTGGAGAAGTCACTTAAATTAGTCTATAGATTAAATGTCGACTTATATGAGACTGGCAATTACTCAATAGTGCTTCAATTAATACAATGATTGATTGACAACTCAAATTTGAAATCACGAAGATACTTTATTTATCTATCAAAAACTGTACTAACTTGAATACCATTGGTTTAACTAAGACATATTCAAAGTCGACAATAATTCAAAGGCTAACAAAAATTTCTTCGCTTGGTTCGATACTAGATTTAATCTATGCTGTGATCAATGGTTCCATATTTATCGCTTATGGAATATCTCCTATCATTTTGATCTATCATTAAACGAATCTTCTAGTTCATTTTATTTTCATTCATTCATTCATTCATTCATTCAGAATCAACACTGTCATTCTTCAACACTGAAGATACTAGAAATGAGTAATAATTTACCTGCTAAAATACCACTATATTTCAATTGTTCAAGAACAGTTTGCCCATCAAAACAACCTGGTATTCGATCATTATTTGGTTTAAAACAGCGAACAAATTTCGGTGAACCATGAACCATTTTTGAAAAGAGATCTGTTAATGAATATCGAAAATACGTACTAACAGTTGCTTGTAGACGATTATGACTAGCATTCAATGGCATTAATGTATTTGTTAAATCTAAATTTGATTCAATTGTCGTTGTATTGTAACGTTGATCTTCGTTTTCTATTAATGTGCCTGTTTTTGATAATTGCGATTGAAATAATGTACTAATTAATTGAACATGTGATGAACGTAAAATTTGAATAATTTCAGGTGCTAAATAATCACGATTTTTCTCAAGAAAACCACGTGCATCGTATTGAACTTGACCAGCAAAATGCATTATTGAAAATGATGGAATCGATTGATGAGTTGACGATGAAGCAGAAGATATTGAACTCGATGAAAAACTTGATTTTGATCTTATATATAATGGAGAATTGGAAAAGTTTGCATTCAATTTATCTACCAATGTATAATCAGTTGCTTTTGGAAAGCGACTTTCTTCATCAATCAATGCTAATATTCCAACCTAAATCAAATTCATTATTTGTTAGTGTCGTCCAATACTTTCAAGGGGTAAAAATAGTTGCATTACTAGTTAGTTTGTTTGCTTCATGCTTTCAACTCAAATTTACAGTCGTTTTCATTTCGGAATTTCATCAAATTAAAGAAAATATCATAACTATCAAAAAGTGTTTCCTACTACCCGTTCATGTATTTAGTCTAATAAAAACAGAAACTTTACTCAAATATAGCTCATAAATATGATCGACAGCCAAAGAGCAGTTCGAACAGGCAGACAGTAAATTGAACACATTGTAACAGCTAAATATGATTTCTAACAGTCTATGAGCAAATCATACATAAGATATCGTTAACAGAAATTGAAGCAAAAAAAAATTAGATTTTGCTGAATTAATCAATGATAAATAGAGTTCACAATGCTGCTCTTAACTATATACTTCAAAATGTTTTTGATCATATTTTAAACAATAAATGAACGAGGTGCAACAAAACATAGTTTTCTTCCTCGATTATCCAAGATCAATTTAGAATACGCTGGTGATTCTACTAAAAACAAAATCTTTTTTTTTATTGACGATTGCATCATATGATATATACATGAATTTGCTCACTGTGATTCGATCTTATTCAAGGTAACAATGCATTCACCTTGTTCATGTGTCTCTCCTTTCTGAAATAATATTCCATCCACTTATTGAGAACAGCAAGTATTTATTTTTCATTTCTTCGAAACTCAATACAAATCCGATAGATTTCTAGCGATGTGTTGAAGTAGAATATATTATCTAATCCGACGGACAGTATGCTAATAAGTGCATTTCGTGTATCGAATGATTTTCGTAAGACAATCGGTTAAAAGTAAGTGTGATCAGATGACAACCTTTGTCTCAGTGGTCTATCTTTATTTTAAGACTTTTCAAGTTAATACGACTTTCATACACAATGACATCTTTAGTCTATTTACAGTATGAATGTGATTAAAAATTGAATGGAGATTTTGTTCTCATGCAAATCCATTTTTTTCACTTAAATCCTATGCAACTTACTGGCTTATTGAGAAACATATCAAGTAATGGTCTATTATCATAGAATGTAAAATCCATTTTTGGTGGTAATGGTAAAACAGCCAAATTCTCATTAATATATTCTTGTCTTTCACATGCAAAAACATGTTGATTGAAATAATATTGAATTTGTTCATTTGCTATATTAATGCATAATTGTTCAAATGAATTTGTTGAAAAATTTTCAAAACCAAATATATCTAAAATAGCTATTTTGAGTGCATCCTTATCTCCGTTTAATTCATTCATTGGTTGAAGAGGTAATTTATTTTGTTTAACTGCCACAAGCGGAAATGGTGGTAATTGTTTAGGATTTATTGCAATATTATTTGATGATTGATAATGTTTTTTAAGATTATTTTCAGCTGTTTGTTTTCTCAATGATAAATCTATTTCACTTGCTGCACGATTTGATAAATTTAAACGTCCTTGTTTTGATGAAGGATTATTTTTTTTATCAGGACTTGAAATCCAATTTGATGATGCAGCAGCAACCTTGGTCCAATTATCGATTAGATTTTTAACTTGTTTTTCATCATTTCGACAATTTTCAGGTAATGATTTAGTATTCATATCATTAATTCTACTCGGTGAATGATGATGATGATAATGGTGATGATGATGATGATCATTAAATTTATTATTACTATTATTCGAATTCGGAGGCGATGGAGATGGAGAAGAAGTAGTACTGGTATTATTATTATTGTTATTATTTAAATTTAAAATATTATCATCAATATCATCATCGTTGACATCGTCATCTTGTTTTAATTGAAGTAAAAATGTTGGAGATGATGATGTCTTATCAAGATAGTCAAGTGTACGGCGCATTGCACACATCACAGTTGGTGGAGGATATGATGTTATTGTTGTTAAATTTAGATTATTTAAATCGTTTTCAACATCAAAATTTTCATCGACTTCATTTTCACTTTGATCATCTTGATTATTGTTATTATTTATATTATAATTAGTAACTTTATAGGATCGAATACTTGATTCTTCATCTATATTTGAATTGGAAACATCCTTCGAAATATTAGATGATGGAGAAAGAAGTGCCGAAATTCGATTAACAATCCAAGAAAATAAACGATTGTAAACTAAAAATAATAGAAACTGTGAAATAAAATTTTATCCGCACGAAATTTAATTTAATTCAGAATTTAGTTATTTTACTCAAAGTATTATCTTGAGAAAAACAGAAATATCGTTTCTCGCTTTACGCTAGATAAAAATATGAAAAACAATCTAGCTGCTGTTACTAATAAGCAGCCTCTGCTTTTTTTTAGAAACAAAGATCGAAATATCTCAACCGTTTTTTGTGCATTCTAAATCATTAGTTGAGAAACATTTCAGTAAAAAACAATTTTTAGTTGCAAAAATTATTGTTTATATAGAAGTTTTTTCATACGAAGACAAAAAAATGTGTCAGATTATTGCCAGTCGATGGATCAAAATAAAATCCTTACAAAATGAGATAGCAGAACGATTTTAAATTCATCTTGAAAAATATTGAGTGATCACCTATAAGAAGAAAAAGTGCATCGGATCTGAATTATCTGAAAAATTAACATTAAAATTAGACAATCCAATTTGTTGTTCTGACATGAGAAGTACTATTTTCTACTAATAAGATATCAACGGAAGAGCTAACTATCAAGAGATCAAATTATCAAGGAAAAAATGATCATAAATATTTCGAATGAGCTTATTTCCTTCCGCATATTGATGTAAATAAATTTTGACTTAAACATGAAGTATCACTCACGTTATGATCGACGAATATTCATATACAAAAATTATTGTTTCGTTTCCTGACAAAAGAACAACATATCAATCGATAGTCTCCGGAAAAATCAAGAGTAGAGATGTGTGGGATCGAGGTTACCGGAAATAGATGTTGCCGATACAATAATTAAAGCTGTTATCCAAACCGGAACTAACAAGCATAGTTAAATATGCAATGATTCTAAGAAAGCTGTCGTATAAATTATATCGATGAAAACATGACTCAAAGAATATGATTTAATAAAATTCTAGTCGTAAAATAAATAGATAAAAAAATCTTGAAATTAAAAAACAGCAATACAACGCTGTTGAAATTTTCATCTGATCTAATTCTGATTCTAACGATTGAATTCAAGATATCAAATAGAAAAGAAAAGGTTGTTGTTCGATTTCAATTTCTACCGAGAATAACTTACGTGCTTTTGCCATTGCATCTCGTGTCGATTGTGATTCTTGTAGTGTTGTTGAACGTTGAATTGTTTCGCCTCGTGTAACAATATTACATGTGGTTAATGCTAAATCAAATTGTGCTATATCCAAACCAAATAATTCACAAACAATATTTAATAAATATCGATCCGTTAAACATGTTTTTCCATCAATAAAATAGCCTTCGTTCTGATGAAAATTTATATTTCCAAGATGTAAAAGTCCAGCTAAAATACGATAAATTGATTTAATTTCATCATATTGAAATCCAATAATTTCAAAACATTTTTCTATTGCTGCAAATTTTTCTTTGAAAATTTCCGATAAATCTTGTTCATCATTTAAATCGGTTTTTAAATATCTATAGATTTGATTTTTTGATAAATAAAATGCTTGTTCATCATTTGGTCTAGAAGATGCTAAACCATGAAATAGATAATAGAAAATATGAAAATTTCTTTCTGCATGTCCTTGATTAACAACACGAGTTTTTTCTAATAAATATTCCGATAGACGTGCACCAGTGACTCGTCCTTGCTTTGTAAATAACATTTCAAGATATTTACCAAAACGTGATGAATTATCATTAATAATTGTTCGTGCATTACCAAAGCCTTCAATTAACGGATCAATTTGTAGTATTTTGTCTTGTAAAATTTTATTTGGTGCATTGCCAAGAAATGTCAATTGTTTAACGAGAAAATTTGCTGACTGAGTTTTACCTGAGCCACTTTCACCTGATATAACAATATATTGATTATCTAAATCATGTAACATAGCTTGATAGGTAAAATCTGCTAAAGCATATATGTGTGGTGGTTGTTCACGTTTTATACTTGAACGATAACGCATCATCGCATCTTTACCATATATTGGTAACGAACGGAATGGATTAACAGCCTGAAAAAATTGAGTAGAAAATAATTTCTTTAGAAAAATCTTTCATAAACTTACAACAAGAATATCACCAATATAAGTATAAATTTGATTTGATAAAAATCGATTATACATATAAGTTATAATGGCTTGTTCATCGAAATTTTCTAATTGTGCTAGATCATCTGTTGAAATTACATTATTCGGATAAGTTGAATCATATGTTGAATTATAGAAAAATGTATTAGACGATTTTTTCATCAATGATGGATGACGAACAGGTACATCTTCAGAACTTGGATCATATAAATAAAATTGTGATGAAGGATTTTCATTGGGTACAGCTTTTGGTTGTCGTCGAGATTGAGGTTTTCGTTTTGTTTTATAGTTTTGATTAAGGCATCCATTCTCAACAGGTGGTGGTGGTGCTGGCCGTTTATGACTTTCGTGTGGTTTAGTTATCATTTGTAGCATACGTTTTGATGATTGAATAACTGTTTCAACTGCTGGTAAAAATGCTGCTGCTGCTGAAGCGGCTTCAATTCCCATTGATGAACATGTTTCTGATTTTCCTCTGATATGCCCATTTTTAACACCACATGTTTCACGACTCGTTTTTTTAACACATAAATCGTAACAACGTTTATTGCATTGAACTATTTGTACAATATGACGACGCGCTTCAGCACCATCATTCGGTATCTGTGTTAAAAATGGATGAGTTAACATCAATCCAACGGTAGGTCGAGCTTCGAAATCTTTTATTAAACATTGGCGAATAAAATCATTAAATTCATGTGACCATTCTTCCGGTTGACGTAAACAAGGAGGTGGATTTCGAGGAATTGAAACAAGTGCACGCATTGGATGCATTTCAGCAAGTGGAGGTTCGCCTTGAAAATATCATAAAATAAAATAAAGTGTTAGAAAACAGTGATAGTACGAACCGTCTAGAACTAAACTGTAAACTTTTCCATGTGTTCTTTAGTCTCACTCAATACTAACACAGAATGTATCAAGTAAAAAGTTTTTAGTCAAATTTAGTTGTTTTTTCAATAGTAACTAAGTCATTTGTGCATGGAGAAAAGATATTCGCTTCCTACTGTAAACTTTTCTATGTTAATCATATAATGATTGTAGTCTATTAATCAATATTACTTCTACAAATTCTCGACATCTAAAATACTAATTTGTATCTGTATCAAATAAACGAACTGCGCTACTCAAAACATATTTCAATCATTCAAATTTCGAAGAAATCTTTCCGATTCTCTAGAAAAATATCAATCTCATTGCTAATACCACGCAGTATCTTTTACTTGTTGATAAAATATTTCTGAAAGATAGCCAAAACTCTAATATACCCGATTTTATGGGATCTATGATTGAGACTAGTCACAAAAGAAAATCGAAAACTACCTTCAGCTATTTCAATAGCTGTAATTCCAGTTGACCAAACATCAGCACGTGTATCATAATTACAATCCATTTGTCTCTCACATGCAATAACTTCTGGTGCCATAAAAAATGGTGTACCCACAGAAGTATTACGTCGTCCATTGTTTGGATTAAGATAAGCACTAACACCAAAGTCAATCAATTTAATATGACCATCACCTGTAATTAAAATATTATGACCTTTAACATCACGATGAACGACATTATTTGAATGCAGATGGTACAAAGCGTTCAATGTTTCACGCATGATATAAGCAATAATAAATTCATCAAGACGTTCATGTGCTTTAAGCATTGATTTCGCTAAATCAGTAACACTACCACTTGTACATAATTCCATAGCTAACCATAATTGATCGAGATGATAAGCTGCAGATGTTGTTGTTGGACTAATACAACTGTTTATTGTATTAGTTTCAACAGATAGTAGACTTGTTTTATCAACAGGAGCTGGTGATGAAAGTACTGGATTACGAGGAGGAGGTGGTAATGGTGGTGGGCCACGTTTTACATAAGCACCATAAAATCGACAAAGATTGCTATGACTTGAAAGTTCAAGAAGTACACGATATTCTTGTTCAATTTCTTCGAGAACTTCATTAGTTAAATGCATAATTTTTATAGCCGCATAGAAATCTGGATTACGAAGATTTTTTGCCTAGAATAAAAATAATTGATCGAATTCAAAGAGAAATGAAATAAACAAGAGATTTGTGCTTTCGTTTGCTTACACGAAATACTTCTCCATAGGTACCATCACCAATATTTTCAAGTAATTGCCATTCACGATCTGGCGATTGCAAATCATCGATTCGAAAAGAATTTATCTTTTGATGATTGGGTGTTACCAAAGCTGGTTGCTGTGGTGGTGGTGGCGGCGGTTGCTGTTGTTGCCGAGATGGTGGTCGTGACCGAGTACGTGGTGGAATAGGTGGTGTTGGTTCCGGTGGTGGATGATGATGATAAAGTAATTGTGGCATTTAAGATCGAACAGAATCAAATCAATTTTAATTCTCAATCGATCAGCTGCTAAAGCAGTAGGAAGACTAAAAAACAAAAGCGACGTGATTGTCAATGTTCTTCTCTCATATTGAACACAGTTGATGTCGTTTGTTTCTCTTGTTCTTTTAAGCCATTCAATCAATAAAACCACACCTTATAACCAACAAATCATTAGTGAGCACACGTATCGTCAATTAATTTTTATTCTCTATCCGCAAAACAAGATAGAATATTGTTTATATTACATTTTCTTTTGACTTTCTCTATCTCTCGTCAACGAGATATTCTCTGTTAGAATGAATGATCAAATAGCATATTGGCCTTTGTTGAAGATGAGTAAATCTTGATTTTTGACTTTAATTTAACATCTGTATCTAACATAAGTGAAAGTCAACAAAAAAACAAAGGTTGTCTCTTACTCGATTCGTCCGTAAATATACTGATCGGTAGCCAAGAATGGGATTGAGACAATAATTAAAGCTAATCTCTCGTAATGAATACTCAATTATTGATATTAGACAAAAGAAAAAGTCGAATAATCTTATCGAAAATAACACGTACGAGTATTAGTTTCATGATATGTAAATACAGATTTGTGTTCGTCGTTGTTTTTTTCTCTATCATAAATCGACAGGTATTGTTCATGAGTGAGCTAGTTTTTGTATCATGTATTAGACAATATCAACATTGTGACTACTTTCAAATTTATTAAGAGAGAATGAAGAAAAAAAAATCAATTTTATTTATATTACTGGCCTATTTGATAATATTGTTTGAGGAATGTTACGAATATAAAAATGATCATAAAATCGCCTTTATCTAAGAAAGCCGTTGTGGTTGATTGTCTCTTTGAAACTACTTTGGTTCCATCAGATTTCTTCGCTAATACCAATGACTCGAACTACTGTATGTTCCGATGAAAAGTTCCTATCTCTTTATGAACCTTTTTTTTTATATTGATGACATAGAAAAATTGATTGGAAATAATCATAAAATTAATATCGAAGAATAATATCATGTTTTACTCAGTCAGCAATCGTGAAAAGTGATAAAGCTGATGACTATTATTATTTTGGATGGAATAACAATTATCTGTTGTTTAAAGGTAGATGCTGTGTTATCAAAAGACTCATATTTATTGCGGCTAATCTATATCAGAGAACAATTTTGAGTCAAAGCATTGCTTTGATCTATGGATATCCACTTGGATAATTATATCAATGTATACTTTTCTGTTGTACTCATACAAGAGGAAAGATTTAAATGAAAGAAATGAAGTGAAACGGTCATCTACGGCTAGAAACATTTGTCCTCTATGAAAACAAAACAATTCTTCATTGGATGGCTACTTGTCAAGAAGAATTCCCTAAGATGTATCAGGTTGTAGATGAATGCTCAACAATCTTATCATAATGTTTTAAATTAACCACAACAAATAACTTAGACGTTCGACTTTAGAATATCTTTAAGCTATTTTCCAATTCTCGAATAACTTTAATTTCAAAACATAGGCGAGAAAAAATGGTTACAAGTGATTATTTAAATGAATAATAATAGTATCTTCACGTTATGTCAATGTATCCATTCTCTCATGCACGCAGAAAAATATGGTTCTTATTCAAATAAAAAGGTCTTATGATTATGAAGGTATACGCATAATATTTCATTCATAGAAGTAATCGTGTTCATTTTTCGTTAGAGAACTGTATTTACTCGATGATTCCTTATGGCATACATTAATGCGGATTTTTTTTCGTTTCTGTTGAACTTTTTTTTCCTACCAAGGGCATCAGGTAAAGTGAGCAGGAGTTTCTCACCTGCGCCCTCTATTGAGTTAAATTGCTCTTATCAACTAAGATCAATCCGGAATATACCTTTTTCATAACATCCATGGTGTCCTTTCAAACAGAACAAACAACGAACAAGGTCACCGATAGTTTGAAATCAGAATAATTATTTTCAAAAGTCTTTTCTTTCATCGAATCATGATCTAATGTTCACCTATATTTTAGATGATTTTTCATCTCATCACTGTGTTTTTCTTTTCTTTTCAATCGATTACTTTCGCACAAGTACTCAGTAAGTGATAAAAAAAAAACTCTAGTTAATTCACTAAAATGCTTGATGCATGTTTCTATTTCATTTAACCTTTGTAATTTTTTTAACCTAAAAAAGAATGTCCATACGGTTGGGAAGAATTTATTGGCACGGCTTCATGCTATCGTTTTGTACGTTATCCAAAGGCAAATAGTGTGAATGCTGCTGGCCTTTGCCAGGTCTGCTGAATTCCTTAAATAGCTTCTTTTTTTTCTTTATAAAGTAATTATCTAGACTGATCTACTAAGTGTTGAATCATTACCGGAACATTTATTCATACAAAATCTATTAAGTAAGAATGATCCATCAACTCAGAATTGGATAACCAGTGGACGACGCAATGGACCATTTTGGCAATGGATTAAATCAACTGGTCCAATAAATTTACAATATGATCAAGGTTGGTTACCACAGACAGCTCAAGATCAACAAATACGATCTAATCTTGTTTATGGTTATCGAAGTAGGTTATAAATATTTTTCGAATTTCTATTATCATTTTTTCTTTCCATGTCCATTATAGGTAGTCAATGGGGTTGGTTACCATATGATATTGCACCGATGGAAAACTTGCCATTTATTTGTGAAGTCCCTATACGAGATACTTACGGTGTTACAACGAATTATAGAGGCATTGGTAAGTGAATATACATATGTTTTAATTATTGTTAATAATGAAAATGTTTAATTAGAGTATGGCCTTCCATCAAATATTGAACAACGGTTTATTCCAAGAGCACCAAAATTTTATGAACAACCACAAGATCAAGAATTTGGTCGTATTGATCAAATTACACTTGGTGTTGGTAGCACATTTGGTGTTAGTAAATTATCTTTAGCGGTTGTTGTGACATTGACATGTCGAGTTGATGCTTATCCTGTTGCTGATTATTAGTATGCAAATTTAAGAGAGAAAACGATGAAAATTAAAAGAAAGAATTTTTTTGCATTTCAGCTGGTTTCGAATGACTGGTGGTTCTATATCCGAAGCAGTATTAGTTAATCTGAATGAACCTCGGTATTTTCAACATGGTGGGAACCTAATGGTAAATATATAGTTCGCTGTTTTTTTTAATCAATATGTTTTTAGTCTTGTACAAATCTAAAAATATGATGGAATGTATCTTTTTCTCAGAACGTACCCTGCTATTATAGTTCGTAATATTAAACTTTTATTTTTAGTTTGAACACAAAGATTATTTGTTTTGTCTTAATCTAATTGAATAGAAAGTTTGACTTAAAATCTAATCATCTCTGTTATAAGTGAAGTAGAGTTAAGTTGTGTTAACTTATTTCTTATTTTTTTGCTATGATGAATCTGACTTATTCTGTGAGTTGTAAAGTCGATATTTTTATAAATTTTAGAAAAAAAACGAAGAATTAATACGCATATCATCTAATGGTAGAAGAATTTTTTTCGTATCTGAAAGTTGTGTCATGTTGAATTCTCTCGTTCAAGTATTTATTTAATGTTTTTATAAAACATTTTCTGGTCAAAATCACAATGAACTCGTAGAGAAAACCTTGGTAGAACTCGTGAAATAGGACGGTTTTATTTGCGATTACATTCAATGCTGGAGTTGATACGAGAATTATCTCAACTATTGAGAAACTTTAAAATAAGATTTGTCGAGATCTGTAATTAATTGAACTTTAGGTTATTTTTTATCCAGTATTTGAAATTTTAATAATAAACATTTATCGATTATCTCTTTAGATTAATATTCCAACAAGTGATGATAGTGGAACATATTTTTGTAAAGCTTCAAATTTCTTTGGTACAGCTATAAGTAACCGTGTATATCTACGTGAAATAAGTACGTATGAATATTTTTTAAATGTCAAATAAACATGTAGTGTTAAATTTCTATTTAGTTTTGGATCAATTTGAAAAACGTGAACGACCAAAAGTTATTGCTGATGGTCATCGTGATGCCATTATCGATTGTCTATATAAAAATACAAATACTCGAGATGTAACGCATCAATATTTATTCTTTTGTTCTCTTTTATATAAAATATTTTAATTTGATTTTATAGCTCAGCTACGCTTGGTTCAAAGGAGGAATAAGTCAAAAAGTGCAACAAACTGCCGAACGTTTCATATCTCAAAATGGAAATTTATACTTTTCTCGTGTTACAGATGGTGACTCAGGAAAATATTATTGTGCTGTTCAAGCAAAAAACACACGTCTTCGCTATTTGCCATCTCAAACGAGTGAAGGTACAGAATTAGATGTCCGTTCAACATTTGGTCAAGAGCGCAGTCCGCGTATCTATCCAAATTTTCCACAAGTATTTCCAACATCACGTTTACCAAAATTAGGTGAAAATGCTTCATTGGAATGCATAGCAGAAGGCTATCCTGTTCCTGTTTATCGTTGGTATCGTGAAGATGAATCTAGTAGTTTCAATCCATTACAATCAAAAGCTATTTTACTTAATTTTAATCGTGAATTAATTATACCAAATTTACAACGCGATGATATGGGTTCATATCGTTGTGAAGCATCAAATACGCGTTCACTTGTTCATCAATCAGTAGCATTACAAATACAGATCGATCCAGTTTTTGTTGTACCCCTTGATGATCAAGTACTTGATATTGGAACTGTTTTATCGTGGTATTGTGAAGCATATCCAAATGATGTAAATCAAATACGCTATACATGGTTCATTAATGGTACAGAAATTTTTTGGGAACGTTTAACATTAGCACAACGACAACGTTTAACAATAGCTAATAATCTTTTAATGATAAATAATGTTCAACCATATGATAATGGTATCTATCAATGTGCAGCGATGAATACACAAAATAATGTACAACGTTTTAGTACAGCTGAATTGCGTGTTATTATATTGGCACCCACATTTGGAAAAAATGCGATGGTATCAACATTACGATCAACTGTTGGCGGATTAGTAACTATTGTTTGTAATCCAGAAGGGGCACCTAGGCCACAAATACAATGGTTCAGAGATAATATTCCTTTAAATCCTGGAGGCACTGTACAAATTTTTCCTAATGGAAATTTAGCTATTACAAATATTCAATTAATGGATGCTGGTAAGAATAACAATGAATATCATCGAGGCTCTAAACTCGTAGAAAAGTTGAATAATCGATAAAAATAGTTTCAATATATTAACTGAAAACCATTTACTGTTTTTCAAGAAAAAACAATATTATTTTCACCTAAAAGTTGCAAAATATTCTATCAATTATACGGGGAAATATTTGAGATGGACGTTTTTCTCTTAAATGTTCATTGTGTCGCTAAAAACTTATCAATATGAATCATAGTTTCTACAACAATGATCAAGATTTTTTGTTATTTTACAATGTTACCTACTGTCATTGAGAGCTACCTATGAGTAAAAGCATAACCTTGATCGAGAGTCTCATTTCGTTCTTGTCTAGTTTTACAATTCGAATAAAATATACATAGATCCACAAAATAAAATAACCAGTATCTTTTGAAACAATTAAATAGGATTAGGAAAGCATAAAGAAACTATGCCATATAATCATCCGCTATAGTGAAAAGTTTTTCAGATCAAAATCTATCTTTATTTCAGGTAATTACACATGTATGGGAACGAATCCATATGGTCAAGCACAACAGAGTACCTATGTTTATGTAATGCCAGAAGGTACAACAATTATTTCAACCCCCGGTGGACGTGATGTTATCTTAGATCAAACTATCGTTATTCCATGTGATGCTCGCTCCATGAATCAAATGGATTTAACATTCTATTGGCGTTTTAATAATGAAATTTTAACAATTGATAATAAACGTTTTCGTCAAGATAATCCCGATCGTCCTGGTGATTTACGTATTATTAAAGCTCAATATGGTAATTCTGGACGATATACATGTGTTGCACAAACAACAGTTGATGAACAATCATCATCCTATCAATTAAATGTATATGGACCACCTGGCCCATTGGCTGGCGTACGTTGTACACAACCATTTCAACGTCAAGTTACATTAACTTGGGTCGTTGGTAATGATCATGGTGCGCCAATATTACATTATACAATTGAATCTTTATCGAATCATCGTTCGTGGTGGATTTTTCATGGAAATTTTACAATACCATCACCACCGAATAAATTTGTAACAATGACATTACCTGGTTTATCAGCGTATACAGATTATCGTTTTCGTGTATTTGCAACAAATATGTATGGATCAGGTGAACAATCAGAAGTTTCACCACCATGTGTAACACAACCAGATATTCCAGGTATAGCACCAACTGGATTAGGTGGTGGTGGTGGCAAAGTAGGAGATTTAAGAATTGTTTGGGACCCACTACCAATGGATTTCTGGAATGGACCTAGTCTAACATATAAAATTTACATACAAAGACAAGGTGAAAATCGACAAACAGATTACAAAGTATCTGATCCACTTCGTAACTTTTTTATTACTCGATTGTACGTAAACAAAAAAAGTTTTAATATAAACATATTGATGTCTTTTTTTCTTTTTCTATTATTATTATTAGAGCTGATAAACTCTATTATCATCCATACAACGTCCGTATTTCAGCTGTAAATGCTCTTGGCGAAGGACCTATATCTGGCAATGTAACAATTCATTCAGCTGAAGATCGTTCAACACGACAAGTATCTAATGTTAAATGTAATCCATATAATAGTACAGCAATGATTGTAACTTGGGATATGATTGATGAAAATGATCGTACTATTTTACATGGTCGTTTATTAGGTAATGAAATTAAAACAATTTTTTTAAAATTCTTATGAATTTTTATCTCTATTTAGGTTATACTGTTCGGTATTGGCGTAAATCTGTTGATGAACTTCAAAATTATTGGGAACGCCGTTTTCCTGGCCAACACTCACGTGCTATTATTATTGGTCTTGATTCAAATATTGAGTATGCTGTACGTGTATTCGTTTACACGCAATTTGGTGATAGTTCTGAAGGTAGTGTTTTTTCACATCGTACATTCCGTTTACCTCCACAAACTCCACCACAATATATAACTATTCGGCAACCAAGACGTGAAAAAGATAAACGTACACGACTATTTGGCGATGTATACATGTATAAATTAGAAGTTGAATGGCGTGGAATATCAACAACAGCTGATGAAGAACCATTAGAAGGTTATATGGTAAGACAATTGTGGCTGTTCTTTAATTAAAGAGAAACAAAACTTTCACATATATATATATATATATATATATATTTATTTAGGTTAAAGTTTGGGAACATTATCAATCGATACGAAATGCAACAATTTATTATGTTGACGGTTCAAAATATAAATTAATAATTGATAATTTATATAAAAATCGAAATTATAAATTACGTGTTCAGGCTTGGTCACTTGGAGGAGAAGGAAAATATTCATCGCCAGAAAGAGAATTTCGATTTGGTAAGTTTTGATTTCGTACAATTTTAGTTACTTTTTGCTTACTTTTAATCTTCTTTATTACAGATCACGATGGACGTTTATTGATACGTAAGTTTATTTATTGTTATTTTTATCACATATTCATGAACGAAATGAGACAACAGTCGCGAGAAATTTCTCTGAAAATGGATTCTCAATCTTTTCATATACAATTCAAAATCTACCTCTGTATCTCTTTTAATAAACTCATATTTCAACGAATCACTAATAGGATAAATATTCTTTCAGTACACTGGTATCGAAGAGAAACAGTAGTTAACCATTGTTCTATTATTATTTGAGGATTTCTCAAGAATTTTGATTCCATTTTGATTTTTTACTTGTATCCTATGCCATATTTCATAGTACATTGATATTGTCTTACTGCACATTTGAAGCGTACTATCTAAACAGTTCATAATAAAAACTGCCATTGGATTTACTTTAAATGCAAGAAATCTACATTGATAGCAAATTTTGTCAAATCCATTTTAAACTAATATCTAAGAAAATTTCGTGTCCATTTCAATGATATGAGTGTTGATTTTGAGAATTATTTTTGTTTGTTCCAATACTGACATTTATGAAACAAAAACAAGAGTATGCATTTTCTCTGAGACGTATTATTTATAACTAGTACAGAACCATAGAAGTGCCTTGAAACAAGAAAATTCGAAGAATAATCGCTATTGCTATTTGAAACCTCACCAAGAGAGGATGCGAAAAACGTTTATCAATGTAGTAGTTCTCTCTGAAGATCAACAGGATGCTTTTTTTTATTGATAGCAATTTAGAAAAATAATTTACTTTGATTTCAGTCTATAATCCTGATACAACTCTTATTCATCTTAATAAATCTACAAAACAATATTCATCATTAATCATATCGTTTATCTTGCTCATTCTATGTTGGCTACTCAAATAAATATGTATGCTTACATGTTTCTCAATCGCAATCAGATCTGTGTCCTGTGTGTATTTGTATTTTTTATAATTCTCTCATACGGCTATTAATATTTCATTGATTACTACATTCCGTTTTACTTATAAAATATATGAAATATACCTGTTTGTTTTTTAGACTATTTTTTCTTTGTATATATTTCTTCTTTCTTTCTTTCTTATTATTACCGTCCTTTGTGTCGAACTATCTGTTCTTTGTTTTTGTATTCTTTATTTACCATTGTGCAAAACCTTTTGATTTCACAATGTATTTCATTTCTTCTTCGTTTTTTTTGCTGTAGATATGTTCTATAATGATAGCCAATTTTATCGCACATTCTATAAGCAATTACGTTCTTTTTCTTTTTCGTATTTTGCTATAATCTGAGTGGTTCTCGATGAAAGAATTTGAAAAATAAACAACACTATCAATCACATAAATATATACTTAAATTGTATTAATGGAAAGTACCTTTTTGCTTCCTAGCCATGCAGATATCATAGGAGTCGTACTGTATTACATATTCTCAGTTTCTTCTGTTATAAATTTATGCTCGACCAATTATCAATAGTCTTTCAGAATAATTCGTATGGTCCTAGTTATAGTTACCTTTTTGATGTGTAACTGTAAAGACGATGTTCTTGTCGATAATTCGCCATCTTATTGAACCATTTTTATGAAATGTCTTTTGAGCTTTCAGTAGGGTGTTACTTTATATTTACATTATGAAATAAATATAAATAAAATGTTTATATTTGTAAAATAAAGATAAATAAATCAGATAATTCGAAAAAATAAATATAAAGTTAGCAATTTTTCTATGAGCGAAAAAGGAACAAATTTCTGATGTAAAAAGAGGGGGGGGGGCTACTTGCAATTGGCCAGATGAATGAATCCGACAGGGAATCCTGTCGGATCTCATGGGATCCAACAAGTCGACAAAATCCGATCAGATTCCTGGTCACGAACCTACTAACGGATCCGACGGAAAAAAACATTTTCTTAATCACCAATGAATGAGCATATGGTACCAACAGAACACATGGGTCGAATGCTTATGTTGGATTCCATTAAATTCCGACAATGGAATCTATCGGATTCCAACACTAAGGTTTCGATTGTCGGTCCCACACCCAGATACCGATAGGATCCCACTGTCGGAATCATTCTCCTGGGTGTGTGGTACAAAATATTTTCGTCGATTACAAATTCAATGTATAGAATGAGGATTTCCGCTTTTAGCGTGAGGGAAATGTTGCACTTTGTTCCAGGTGTACACAATAAGTAATCAATCTCTGATCATTTTTAAAAGCACTATTATTACTGTTCCTCAATGACGACATTAGTTAAATTGTCCAGCTCACCGTTTTAGTAAATGGGTTTGAATGTTCGTGTTTAAAACGTACTGACAATAATTGATTAACTGTTGGATTTATATCTTTGAGTCATTTATCGATATATTGTAAATAAGAAATTGTGATTCCTTCCAGAATATACCCTATCGATAGAATAGTATGAGTTCATCAGAAGAAAAATAAAACTCATGTATATATACATATTTGAATATTATATTCTCTTTATGATTAGCTATTATTCGTTGTATCTATATATATATTAGAAAACCACTTTAGTCTATATGAACAATCTCTCTAGATTGGTATGGTTTGTAATTTTACTTCTATATGTAATTACGATTCAGAATATCAGCTACCTTACCTTTTAAGATAAAATTCTATTTATTTATCATCTTTTTCGTGGTACTAGTACAATTCGTCGCACGACAATTCGTCGCGATCAATTCGTCGCAATCAATTCGTCGCATGATCAATTCGTCGCAGAACAATTTGTCGCGTTCTGTTCGTCGCATATTTTTTTCCNTTATTTATCATCTTTTTCGTTTAGATTCAGCTAAGGAGTTGTAATTAAAACTAGATGGTATTCGAGTTTCACTCGTATACGAAATGCGATGCGAAGCAAGAATCTGGATTTCCAACGAAAAATCATGAATTCGAAGAAATCTTGAATACTTGTTATGTAGCCTTAATGGTATTCATCACTGAGAAAACTCTATTCCTACTTAGCGATACATTCTCAAAGATCGATTTCGATTAAACAATGAATTATCTCTATGATTCATTATCTAACGACATTTATGACTGAATGGAACTTCAGATTGAAGTTTCGAAAACAGATGTTAAAAGTTCCATTTTGATACTTTCATCTCCCGCTTCAATGAGTTTTCTGTGATTTTCTGTTCACGAGATCATTCGGTCACAAAATGACAATTCGCGATGCGAACGCCGAGAAAGTAAAAGAAAAAAAAACTCGCAACGGACTACATAAATGCTATGCTTCGCATCGCATTAATAACTATTGACTTTCAAAGTCTTTTCGAAATAGAAAAATAACAGAAGCATTGCCGATTTTCTTGAGAGTACGAAAAACAAAGAAGAAATAGACATTCACGTTACTCGAAATAAAAACTGGCAATGAGAACTTTTTCAAAAGAATGCGATAATACTACTACTGTTCACTGTAAAAAATACTGTATGTAGCAAGTATCTGCTCTAAAAAACTGTTCGATTTCCACGTGAAGCTGTATTCGTCATGAAGCGATCTTCATCTCCTAAAGGAACAATAATTGATTTGGATTTAAAGGAGCCTTTAATGGCATCGCAAGCTGATGTTAGATAGAAAAATCAGCCTGAAAATGAATTGAAGATATTGCACAATAATTTCTTTATTCTTCATTTACTAAGGCTCCGCTGATTTGATTAAATTAAAGATCTCTGTTTTGTGCACGAAATATATTTTGTAACAGCACTTTTTGAATGAACTTGTTCGAATTAACCTGTGTTCTGTTATATTGTATCAGGTATTTGTTTCTTTGTCGCTCATAGAAAAATTGCTAACTTTATATTTATATTATATTTATTTCTTCTAATTATCTGATTTATTTATCATTGTTTTATAAATATAAATGAACACCTCTAGCTTTCAGTAGAAAGAGAAGTCGTTTTTTGTTCAAAATACTCCAAAAAAAAGGCTCGATTTCAGCAGATATAATATTCTTTAGAGATTAGAATTTTGGTGATTTTCAAAATATAACTGCAGAAAATTCTGTAGTTACAAGAAGAAATGTTTTAAATAAATATCTGTCAGCTTGTTTTTGCTTTAAAAACAAAATATTCGAACGTATAGAAAAAATAATTTATTAAGAAACGTTGTGAGCTTTACATGCCATTCATATGATCGCATCATTTGGCCTATAAAAAATTTCAATTCTATTGTGTTAAATCAAGGTTTGGATATTTTGTTGTAGCAACTTGAATGACGCATCTTCCAAAATAAAATTAAAAGTTTGAGGTTTCGTCTCAACTGATATATGTGAAGAACATGAGATGCCACAAAACTTTTGGCTCACCCTATAGAAGCAAAGTTAATACTCAGATTTGAATCACACGCGATAAAAATAATTATATAGAAAACTTACATAATCAATTTTGCTATTTGAAACAGTTATTATTTACCAAAGGATATGCTATATTCATTTTTTGATTCTTGACTTATTGTTTTCTAGATAAACAGCAGGATTAATTTGTTTCATAATTCAATTAAGCTACGAATATATAATTATAAATCTTATTTTATTTGTGCTACGAAAACATTCAGCGCTAAAGAAGCACCTAAAAATCTTAACTATTTTTTCTTTACTCGTGGTTCGAGCTATCGATTTGAGACATTCTTACATTATAAATTGGATTTCTTTCAGTAATTCATCGTTGTATAATATTGAAGCTTTTATCAAAAACAAAGACTCCAATCATGGTAAGATATTTCATATAATTTACTAATCCAGAGATAGTATACGTGACATGATATCTCTTAGGCATTTAATGATCATTCCCTAGTTAAAGGAATAGAATCATTAAATAATAGAAATTCCGTTTCGAGCGATTTAGATTGGAATAATAAAAATTCACAATTTAATCAAAACATACCTCAAAGAAGTACTTGGTTATCAGAAAATGTTCAAATTGTTTCAAAGTCTAGTTCTCAACGTGACAGTTGCATCTCAGCTAGTTCAATCAAATCGAATGCATGGAGCGAATCCACGAATGTTTATACAAATGCAAACAAGTAATTATATCTATAATCTATGGCTCTAAAATTCTTTGCATAGTTGATATTCATTTTCTTTCTACCTATAGATCAATTAAAATATCATATTCTAGACCCGTTCTAAAAGGCTTAATTCTTGGTCTACTAGTTGGCTGTATTGTTCTTGCTACAATTATAACTATATGGTTACAACCAAGTAGAATGATATGAAGATGAAACAATTTATGATATGCTTATCTTTTGTTTTAGTCACAGCAATTACTACAACAACGACAGGCATGACGAACCGTTTCTTTCATTTTTCATAAGATGTTTTTAGTTTGTAATTTTAGTAACTACAACAACATCATCAACAAGTACGACAAGCACAACAACTACAACAACAAGTACCACAAGCACAACAACTACAACGACTCAAACTACATCAACAAGTTACTATTTGAATAGTCATATTATTCTTATGAATTTTTATTGTTTGATTTTGTTAAGCTACTACGACCACTACAACAACTGCTGCTCTCAATATAGTTTATTCTCAAAGTTTTACGAGTGGCGTCACTCCCTCAAGCGCATGTACGGCATGGACAAATTTTGTTGCTCAACTGACACCTTTACCGTATACCTTATTGCAAATGAATGGTACATATGATTCAGTTGGTGTTACAATCACTGATTCTACTGTGATAGCTGCTATTGCTGTAGCTTTACGAACGGCAGCTGCATATGGACCCGTAACAACAAACGGTCGTTCATGGCAAGTCGGCGCTTGTGGGACTGGATCTGAATTGAGTGCTGCTGGTTCTATTTGTATGTGCCCAAGTCCAGATTATCTCGTTCGACCATGTATAGGTAATTCAAATTTTGGTGGGTGGTGTAAACACCAATACTTGTGGTGGACCCACTCAAATAATGACCGTAATATTTCAATAATACATATTGACAAGTTGATCATACTATGCATTGATTATTGCTGAACTCTTTGATCATTCATTTATTTTTGTATACTTCATTGTGGCCAATATATTTGTAAATAAGCCTTAAATTATGTTTTCATAGTATTAAAATTTTCATGAAAATCGAAAAATAATAAATGAAATTTATCCAAGATTTTGTTTTAATAAAAAAACACACAGACTTTGCGAGTATATGCATATTTTTACTTAGTTTTTTCCTTAGAAAATTCAAATAGTAATTTAACTGTAATCAACAGCTGGCGAACAACGTAAAGAGTACAATTGTATCTTTTTTTACTTAAGTTTCAATAGTTGTATTTAATTTATACTTCAACCATTTCAATTATAGCTTTATAATTGAGCACGAAACTAATAACATATTTTAGTTTACTACAGTCATGATGCGTTTCAGGTAATGATTTACAGTCATTATTTATCAATAAAATGTAGGTGCCAAGCCAAAAGAAAAAAAAAGAGAAATACGTATACTGCTTTATGCCAATATAATAACACTTTTTTTGTACCTTTTCTTTTCTCTCTTTTCGTGATAAAATAACAACACATTCAAGTGACTTGAAGCTACTAAGACAAGAAAAAGATGAAAGAAGTTTTCATTGCATATACATTTGCTTCTCACACTATCATCGTTCAGGGTTGAAACATAAATAGTAGCAATATTATTTTTACTCATAACACTTCGTTCGTTCTTGTATACCTTTCTTTTATATGATGCTTTATTACTTATTCTTATTTGTATAAGATTTCAGTTATACGTCGAACTCACTGGTTATCACGCCAAAATCATTGTTTCAATTCAACAATGCACAACCAAATTGAATCTCAACATTATCTTTATACACCAAGAATTTATGTTGATAAACGACCATTACATTGGTTTATTATGTTTATTTCGTATTTATTTATTTTTCTTCTTGTTCTCGAATCCGTAGCATTAATTGTATTGGGTGCATGGCATCTAACCACTCCACGACTTGAAAATGTGCTTAAATTTTCAAGTGAAATCTATCGAAGAGAATTAGGTTTTGGTATTCTTCTTGTAATCATTGGATCATTAGGTATTATTGCTAGTATTATTGGAATTATTGCTTTAATTACATCACGAATATTATTATTGAAAATAGTGAGTAAAACGAACTGGGAAGGACATTGAAAACTTATCTTTATTGTTTTAGTATGTATCTTGTTTATGGTTATTCATGATTCTTGGTATAGCTATAGGAATTATTGGAATTATTTTTGCGTGTAAGTTAAAATCTAGTTAGTTTTTCTATATTGACTTTGATTTTCACTAGCTCAAGTCAATGACTTTTTAGCCAATGATCAAAAGAACAATCCAAATTTAGTAGCGAGTAATGTAAATTTTAACAAATAAAAAAAAACGAGAAGATTTTTGAACTAAAAAACTACTTAATTGATTGTTTTAGTATTATCAAGAACAATTTCTATTAGGTATGAATGGTGGATTAACTTTACTCATGAGTGTAACAATAGTAAGTTTCAGATAGTTTTAGAACATGATCTAATCTATTATTATTATTATTCTTCAGCTTGTTGGTATTATTATTCTTCACTGTTTAATTAGCGATACAAGTAGTGGTTCGTATATTCGATCAAAATGAAATATATAATCAAAGAATAAAGACACAAATGCTTTTTTCCTATCTTGGCTAAAATATATTTACTTTGTATATATTATAAAATAAAAACAACAAAGGATGCTTGTCATATCATTTAATTCTCTTGTAAGATTAAAATAGAACAAGTAGAAAGAATGTAATGGTACAAAATAAAGCATGTGTTACTCTATCGCACATTACTTGACGGTATATTTTGTTTTAGAAAAGCACGATACTATTAATATAGGAGAGGCGTTTTTGTCCTATGCAATAAATATATGTTTGTAGAATCCAAACGGTATGCAGTTGACCATGCTATTACTTTTATCAATCAATATAAATTTGATCATTCTAAGCAATGCATCATCATTTGATTTAACATTGAATATAAACGGTAAGAATAGTTATTTTCGATTTTTTGAAACTATAACATCCATTGAAAATCTTCGAATGCCATCGGTTATTATTCTTGCTGACAGTAATGATCAGAGTGCTAATATAGTAGATTCGTCATTTATTCAAATCTATCGTACACAATCCAATGGAAACTTATTTCATATTGCTACTATTTGCTACGATTGAAATGCCAAATAGTTCCTTATATGAGATTTTTCCATCGGTTTCAATGAGTCAAACAAGATCAAAACGATCGTTTAATTATGATTATATTGTTAAACAACATATCAAAAACAATTTCCTAAAAAACCTCGCCCTGCATATCTTGAAATTATTGCAGTTATTGATAGTCTTATATGACATGATGTCCAAGCCCTATTGAATAAAACTCAATCGGAAACACTTGAACTACTTCAACTTTATTATATTCATCTATTTGTCGGCGTTGAAGAACTCTATCGAAAATCGTTGATTTATGAAACAATCGAAATTCATATTCGTCTATCAAAAATTATCTTTTCTACCTCTAAACATTGTCTACCGTGAGAATTATTCAAAAATATTTCATCTATTACAGATATCTATCGAAAAACACCTAATAACATACGTATATTGACAACCTACTATCAGTATGAATCTTCTCAAATCTTTACATCAAGTTTATACATCAAATCGATTCGATAAACGATATTTTACTAATACTACTGATCACATAATGACATTTACTCATTTAGATCTTATCGATCGAGCTGGTTCAGCCTATGTTTCAGGTCTGTGTTTACCTCTATATATATATTCAATTATTCAAGAAGATCTTAGAGCATTCGGAGTTATTTTAACTATTACACATGAACTTGGTCATAATTTTGGTTTAAGTCATGATGAAACCGAAAATGAATGCAATGATCCTCATATACAATATATTTATGACGTATAAAAGTATGAAAACAGCGGATCGTCGTCAAGTAACTCAGTTTTCTCCATGTTCAATACAACAATTAAATCATTTCTTCAATAATGCAAAAACAACCTGTTGGAAAAATAAAATAATTAGTATAGCAACTGGTAAGCAATTTGAAAAAAGAGAAATTTGATTTCAAGTAATTAAATTAGGACAATTAATTAATCTTCGTCAACAATATCAATTACAATATGGGCTAGACGCTATTCCTTTCATTTCGGTAATATACAGTAAAAGTCAAACACTATATGAAGAAAGTATATGTAGCCAATTGAAATGTTTTAAAAAATCATGCGGTGATTTTATGTAATGGCAATATTTTTCTCTAGGTACTCCATGTGGCGAAAATCAAATATGTTATCAAGAAAAAATGTATATCAACTAATCAGAAAATGAAGTCAAATAAGTTAGCTCTATGTCCGTATGGAGATTTATTTGTACCAATATCAATGTTAAATTTAAAAGAACAACTAATGGCAGATAATATAGCTTGTTCGAATGCTATCAATCTATTACAAGCATATGGCATCAATGTAACATATTTATGTTATGATTCAATATTACCTTATAGACGTCTTTGTTGTGAAGAATGTAAAAAGTAAATCACAAAAAACAACCTAATAGTATAGTAGAATTCAACAAATAAAAATTAATTTTGTTCCTCTCATAGATATTTAATGCCGGAATGTGGAGATTTGCATTCAAAACGTTCAACCTTTTTTCAGTACTGTCAAATGAAATTTGTTCGTATTGATGGACGATCTGCCGTGGAGCTATGTCCAGACTCTTTGAATAAAGCTGAACTCTCCAGAGTTCATTTTGATGATGATCTAATGAAAATTTGAGATATTTTTTAAAGACACACAATATTGATCATATTGCAAAATAAAAAAGAAAAGTCATCGTAACTAATCAATTTAGAATCTTTCTACCAACTCTCATTTCAAAAGTTCCATGCGAATGAAACTAGTATTTACCTGCAGAGTTCTTGTAGGAAACATCAGAGCTTGTTTGATTTGCATGATTCTATTTTATAATTTAAATTTCATTGTAGACAACCGTAAAAACATTGACAAAAATGGGAAGAAAAATAACTTCAACAAAACCTCCAAGCAAAAAAATAGTCAAAGTTATAACGCCCAAGCCTCGACCATATATTAAACCTAAAACATTTACTACGCAAACATGCATTGATTTGACTGATTGTTCTCAGCTGGTAAAATTATATTCTAAATTAAATAAAATATAAAAAATTGATGTAATGAATATTCAACAATGATTAATGGTCGTTATTTTGTGGAAATGTGTCCAAAACATTGTTCACTATGTAATATAACATCAGAATGTGGTCGATATAAATTATGTCGAAATAATGGTAAATGTTTTCAAGATGAATATGGTACTTATCAATGTATGTGTTCATCGTCAAAGTCGTCGTATGGTACATTATGTGAATATCGACGAACATGTTTAAATAATCCATGTTCATCAAAAAACGAATACTGTATGCAAATTTTGAGTGAAAATTATATTTGCTTATCGAAACAAATTAAAGAACAAATATATATTATTCTAAATTCAACTTCTAGAAATAATTCTAAAAATAGCCAAAGGGCAAATTAAGAGCTGAATTCTATCTCTTTACTAATTTTATCTGTGAAAGATGTGAACGAGTTTTTCTGTCAATAGATATTACTTATTTACTTTTAGTTGAACATATTTTTATGCGATAGGTATGCAACGCTCGAAGCTGGATTAATGGTAAATTCTTATTGTTATTTTTTGTCTCGCTTATTGTTCGTAAGTCAATAAAATAATACCCATCGCAAATGATATGTTTGTTTTAATATCAATATTGATAAACATTTGTCAAATAACATTGTAGGTATAGGTGAAAATCCGTAGTTTTTTCTCTCGATAAATTATGCAAAATAAATTTATGTAACTGTCTTCGTTTCGAATCAATGCTATTTCTATCAGTTTTATGAGAAAATGAGCAAGTTTTTCTCGAGAGAAATATTAATATATTTTTTTTTCATCAATTTTAACAAACATCGTTCAACATCTCATTGTTTGAAGGAAAAAAATATGATCGAATGTATGCCAATGAGTTCGATATTTGTTGTTTACAGATGAATATTCGTAATCATGCATTTCACATATTGAACAGCAGTAAACTTTATACAACAATTCAATTATCGCTAAAATTGTTCTACAAAACTAAGAAACTTATTCATTATATGAAGCTTTATTGTATCTAATGCTTGTTACACATCATAAACTTCAAATTCATGCAGTAGGTTTTCAGTAATAAAGTGAATGTCACTTGTATGGAAATAGAATTATGTTCGACATATTATCTCATGAAAATGAGTCAAAGTTAAATTCAAAGATTCGCGATGAACATTGAAGAATTCTTTTTGTTTTCATAATAGGTTGTTTCGGTTTCTTTTTCTTTAAAACATAAAATTAAACAATAAGAAGAAATAAACAGATAGCATGAAGGCAAACGCTTGCATACATAGATGTTAATAAAGAGCCAGCATTATATGGCTTTCGAGGAGGATGATGTTTAGTGAAACCTGAGCCAGTAGGTAAATAATCTGGACGTGGTACTTTCCATTTTGGAGTTATTATTTTAGTACGATTTTTCGGTGCTACTGTTGTGTTTAAAGGTGGCGTTGTTAGTGGTACACATGAAACAGTATAATTCGATGTTAATCGTTTAACAAGTGAGACAATAGGAAATTTTCCTTGATTACAAGATTGACCTGAACTATCATCGAAATTAACTGGATAAATAAAAATGCCACTAAGACGTTGTTCTTTTGCATAATTAATCTATTTTATGAGATTTAAAATAATGGATTAGCTTTCGAAAATATTTACTTACTTTTAATTCCATACTTTGAAGATCGTCATAACCAATAACTTCATCACCTAGAGAAAAACAAATATTGATAATTTCAAGAACAAACAAAAATTATTCGTCAATTCTATACCTTTGATCATAATTGGTACTTTGCGATCGTCGAGAAACACTCTTTGCCAACCGGACATCATATTTCGACAAAGCTAATTCAACATATAGATTTCAATCAAATTCTGAAATTTGAAATCGTGCTTTGCTTTTCTTACTTCAGTATATGGCACACTGCCTACAAATGTTGCTGGACTACCAAGATCATGTAAATCGCTTGTCAAACGAAATTTTTTTCCGAATGCTGGAAGACCAACTAATAATTTCGATGGCTCAATACCTGTATTAACAATATATTTAATTGCTGAATCCTATGATCAAAATGGTTGATTATCAATCGATAGTAAATAAAACGAGACAAACCTGATTGAGGTCTTTTTCATTAGATTCAGCATTGATTGCTTGCATTAAAGAACTATGATGCTCAGCAATTTTATCTCTTGAACCTCGATAATCATAAGTTTGAATATTGAGCCAATCAGCACATCTAGACAAATATAAAGATACTTTTTGGAAAACAATAATTCAAATTTGTAGGCTCGAACTTTGCAAGTTCTTGTAAATCAAAGCGTGATTCAAGTTGTTTTTTTATTCCTGATATTGTAACTGTCAATAGTAAACGTGATCGTCCTGTTCGACCAGCTTCTTCAGCATATTCTTCTTGAAGATCCTAATTATTTATTCGCTGATTATCTATATTTTTATGTTGATAAAGTTTTCAAATCTTACTTTGCAAAGTTTCGATAGTTTTTTTCTATCCTCAATCAATTGTGGCGTAGATGTTGATGGTGGTCCTAGTGCTTCACTTGGCTCAAAGTTTAAATCAATACCATCAAATTCATGTGTACGCAGAAGTTTTGTTGTTGAAATAACAAACTTTTGGCGATATTCATCTTTTGACATCATTTCATTTGCACGCTTAATAGCATAATCTTGACCGCCAACTGCTAATAAAACTTTTAAATCCGGATCTTTATTAGATTTAAAATCTTTTAATGGATTATTCCATACACCTATGAAAAGCTATGAATTAATTATTATGAAATCGTTGAAATATTTACCAGTAAGTGTATTATCATCTTCAATTCTTGCAAATGTATATACGATGTGTGTACAATTTTTGGCTTCTGGATGAATACCAGTCCATGATGAAAAATAACATACAATTTTAAATTCTCCACCGCAATCACTATGAACTATTGATGGAATCATACTTAATAAGAAAAATAGCGTTAAACTCATCGTTGACTACTTGTCAATGTATGTATCAGTCATTGAATAATAAGAACAAGAATAGAAAGAGTAGACGTCGTAATCGTCCATCGTCGTCATTTGAAGTCTTTTCGGACATTAAAAGTTACGAAGATTTTGTGCCCGATGTATTGAATAAATATAGGCTCAAACGATTAGTTCGCTTGTGCTTTTTCGGATACAATTGTACACAATGATGCTATACTACTATTGACACACAGTAATAGCTCTACTCTTTTCATTAATCAAACAAATAACTGTTTTCTATTCTCGACAACATTCACATTGTATTCTTTTAATGGAATAAGGTGAATGAAAAATAAAAAATAATTTAATTTTCCAACTATTTCTAGAAAAAGATAATAGATAAAAATAGAAATTAAATTTCAATAACATATAAACTATATTATGTAGTTTATCTAGACAAGTTTCTTTTAAACATTTTCAATTGCAACGATAAGAAATTTTATGAATAATTAATAGAGAAAATAATTACACATTCCAGCTTATAAGAGCTATCCATAATAATAATATAATTTGGTGAAAAAGCAGCAGTTTCTAAATATCCTATTTAGTCCCATCTTGTCTAAAAACAAGGTTAATGTTCGCCAAAAATATTCAATCAAATTAATTAGACTCCTTCCAAGCGTACAAATCAGCAGAGTTCTATTGTCACCAATTTGTTTTGTATTGGAGAGCATTTTACAAAATTTTAAAATAAATCGATTCCATTCATTGACGTACAACTGAACCTTCATTACAAATTCTTTCATCATAATTTTACAAAGATACATGTTACCTGATTTTTCTATTTTACGATCGGAACAAAAGGCACAAAATATAATTTAACAAAAAAGAAATGCAAATACCAAGTTTTTTCTTTTCAATATCAATGCAACGTACTTGAGGGTGAGGGTGTGGGTGTGTGTCGTCTCTTATGACCCACACCGACACCCTCATCCGGTGACTTTTAAAAAAGGCAACTGTAAAAACACATACTCGTGCAGAATTACAAAGTAAATCATGTTTCTTTTAAACTTTAAAATAAACGAATTGTTGAATTAAACATTTCTTCGGGTTACACGGGCGGGACGGGTGGTCCAATAAGTTTATATATACGGGTGCGGGCGAGATGGGTATTAGATTGAGTAGCAGCGGGCGGGCGGGGGATGCCTAGAAAAATTTTTCACGGGGATCAGGCGAGGTGGGTTTGCGAAATTTGACGGACAGGACCCGCGAGGCACGAAAATTTGCTGCCCCGCACATCTCTGGTTTGAATACATGTTTTTTATATACTACTTTGTATAATTAAATTATTCTTTTATCTGTGGTATCAGTTTTGCATTAATTCTCTCAGTACATATTGCAATACGCTTGATACTTTCATTTAATATTTTTTCATGCTACGAAACTACTGATTATCTGCATTATAATCAGATACTTCCTATTTTCCTTCGAGAAGCGGTTTTTGCTCAAAATTTTTCTCAGTTGGGAAAAGAGTTCATATCATATCTAAGAGGATTTACTCAGAAACCAATCAAGGCTCACCAAGGTAAGCGGAATTTAAAGCACAGCATGTGTTGAATATCTTTCACAGAATCTTACTGACCATGTTCCATAAAACCGCGATTAGTCGCGACTTAGTGTACCCCAGTGAAACAGATGGTAAACGCGTTTTCTTCGAAAAGCGGTGTACAAAAGCGCGGTTCACTGCGTTTTTTCTAGGAAACCATGGGGCGCCAAGGGAGAACTGCGATTTTTCCGAATTTTTTTCGTGGGTACTTTGTGAATAAAAAATGAATACATACTTTCTTCTTTCATTGGCAGACAATTCATTCATAACCCTTTACGGCCGGATGTTGCCATTTGGCAACATTGTGCCAATATTTTAAGAAAGGTATAGCTATACTGTGGATAGATAGTGAATCAATAGTTCAATAATTACTACAAGACATTTTAG